>SNQJ01S0013819.1:160184-191278 GCA_010110895.2 Picea sitchensis
TGGTCTTAAAAACCATGGGCATGAATTAAATTATGGAAATTTAATTCTACAGGATAGAAAAATATTTGGGAATTTTTTTTTTTTCAAATATATTATTCCCAAATGTTTAATGAGAATATGAATAAATGCAATTATATTTGAAAGAGTATGAGTGACATTTCAAGGAGAACATGGCAGAGGAAGGAGCTAGNTTCTGAAAACTCTAATTTGTAATCATTGTAGAAGATGAAACGTTTCATTTCAGTTATTGTAACCAGTTGCACACTGAAGGAACTCAAATTATATAAGTGTTAGAGGTTCTGAGTGTATTAGTGGTGGGAAGAAATGCAAGGGCACAATTCTAGTTGTTCTGAACTTCATTGTAATTTTATAGCGCTGAATTGAATACATATGCAACAACTTTGAAGTCTCTATGAAAAGTTTCTAATGGTGGTGATATGAGATTTGTCTTCCCTCATTGTATGTGTTTCCTGTGATATTTTATGCCATATAAATTTTTCTTCTATTTAAATTGGAGAGTTAAAGGCCCAAAATTCATCATTTCATTCTCTTGGCTTAAGCAATTTAAACTATGTATGTTTCTTCTTGGCTAATTCATAATTCATTTTCATAATCCTCTGATGCAGTTATCTATTTCTCTTTCCTCTTACCACTCTAATTAAATTCAAGTTATAACTCAGATTCATTGCCTCATTTAGCTTTTATCCTTTGGAGAGTTCTACAATCTAGTTAATGTTTTCATTCAATTTCAGAATTTTGACTCCATAGCCCAAAGTGTTCCTCCCCTTCCTTGCCAACAACTTTATTAAAAACCCCCAAAACAAACCAAATCTAGCCACCAATTTCCAAAGAAACATAAAGTGACACGAGAGATCCCTCTCTGAGTTGAGCAGGCTAGTGCCTCAACTCTAAATTTGGTTGAAACAGTTACCTCTGTCATTTGTCTATTCAGCCAGACAAAATTTACAGAGTGCTAACATTCTGGCGCCGTTGCCGGGGACAAAATTGAAAAATTTTACCTGGGAAGAATGACATGGTTGAGTTCTAAGGTCTGAGAGCAGCAGAAACTTAGGCACAGATTGGTTGTATTCCTACTTCGGTGACTCCACACATCAAAAAATCAGTTTGAAGGTGATTCCACTAGTAGAAGAATCGAGAAATTGAACTTTCACTGGCGACTCCACTCTGAATGCAGAATCCAACTTCCAAAACATCATTGGCGACTCTACTGTTCGAAGATGAGTTCAATATCTACAAGGTATGCTCCAATGAATCGCTCTCATATTCCCGGCTTTCCAAATCACATTCCTCACATAAATTGGCAAAAATATTTGCCTAAATTCGAAGACGGGAAAGGAAATGATGCCGCCTTGCACTTGATTAGATTTCACATGCACATATGTAAGTTGTGGGTTGAATTTCATGAGGATTGTTCGATGAAAATGTTTACGGCTACTTTGGAGGGGAAAGAAAGATTATGGTATGAAGGTTTAAAACCAGGCAACTTATACTCTCTTAAAGATTTCCATATAACATTCTTTAAGAATTATGGATAATCTAATTCTTCATCCTTGGTGTTTGAAGATTGTTGTGAATTTTGTGAACATTTCATTAAGTACCTTGAAAATGTTTTTGGAAATGATGAGTGTATGAATGATGAAATCATAGAATCCCTTTATGAATATTCAACCCAACAACAAAAAGTAGCCCTTCCTTTGGCTAAAGATGAAGTTGATCAAGAAATTGTTGTTAAAAGTCATTTTCCTTCTCCTGAACTTGATGAAGATATTCAACAAGATAAAGTGTTTCAAGGTTGTCTTTCTCCCCCTATGAATGACATGGTTGTTCAAATTCTAAGTGGCCTAGACATGGATGAGGATTCTGAAACTGCATCTATGGAAACTTCCAACGATAAAAAAACAAATGACATAGAGCTTCAAGAAAGCAACAAAACAATGTATGCCACTTTTCAATTAGAAATACAGAAATATAATGAAGAGGCAGTGGTTTTATTTGATTCATTTGGAAATCATGGTTTTGAAAATGCATCCATGGGAACTCTAGACTGTGAAATAGTGCATGCTAATATATTTTCACATTTCCAAGAAGATTATGAGCATTAACTTATTTCCATTCATTCATTTGAAAGTCAAAATGACAGTCCTCGAGCAAATTTCTAGAAGTTGAATAAAACCAAATCAGAATTGTTTGATAAACAAGAGGATAGCCTTGATGCACATAATATGGCTTTAATATTTGAATCTGTGAATGTTTTTGTTGAGATGCATGAGAAAGTAGACAAACCTATTGCTGCCATTCCACTTGAAAATGTTCTCAGAATTGAAGAAATAGAGAAAGAGCAACAAACACTTATGAATGAGGCTTGTCTTCCTATTTTTGTTCATCAAGAAGAAATGATTTTTCATGGTTTTCAAGATCCTATGGCCATCCTATTACAATCATCATTGAAGGAGGAGTTTGTTTCATTCATAAGCTTATAATTTGGATTCAATTTTTGCTTTTAGCTGCCATATTTTACATTTGTCTTCCTGCTTAAGAAAGATGTGATCGGAGAAAAATTGGGAAGCCAATTGCTTGATTGGTTGCATTGGCACTTTAGCATCACTTGATTGCGTATTCATTTTAGCATTTTTAGAGTAGGTAAGAGTGTGTGAATAAGCTTGTTGGTCAATTATTTTTGAGTTTGGATTTCCAGTATTGTGTATAGTCAGATTTTAGCGGTGTATTCAGTGTTTAGTATCCAGTTGAGAGCAGTGTGCAGAGTTTCGTTTTCAGTAGACACTAGTGACATGACAAAGCAGGGTACACACACATGTTTTGGGATCATCCAAATGGATCAGGCACCGGGTCTACGAGTTCTTTTCTACCTCACAGAGAGGATAGCATCCCCAATTAGAGCCAATGTTATCACCATAACAAGTTTCAGATCAGGATCCAAATTTCGGAAATTTAGCGAAATGCTATATCACTGTGGAAGCATGATAGTTTGGGGGACTAGGCTATATCCAACAGAATGTAAATAAATATAGCAAAGGCGGAAAAGGTATAACTCGATGGACTGTCGATCTTGAAGAAGCCTGGATCAACGACTAAGGCACATATCGGGGAATGAAGCAGTGCATAAGATAACTATTTGAAGGCGATCCGAGGAAACCATTATGGTTTCGTTCATGGATGCGTGGCACCCTTAGAGGCACATCGGGGCGAAAAGCGGTCTACTTCAAACTGTTTTTTCCAACCCCCTATATCAAAAGTTGATGAGGCTTGATAGACCATAAATCACCTGCTAATTTGCATTATTTTTTTCCCAATGCATCTTATCCTTGTGTTATTTTTCAACTCAGATTTTCAAACTTTTTCATCAACTCCGTCAAGCTCCCATCACCTAAATCCTTCACCCAATGGATCATCCAAAACAGTCATGTACTCCACGAGTCAAAAGTTGGCAAATATCCCAAGCCTATACCTAGCCTTAATTCTGATCTAAATCCCTCAGTTCCATCACTTCATACATTTTTACCCTTATTTTTGTATTCCCATTGAAAATAAAAAATATTCCTTTTATTAAGCACCCTTATCCTATCCACAAAGTCATGTGTTAAGCCTCATATGCCCAAAGTTCTTCGAAAATAGAAAAAAAGGGTTTTTTATTATTAATATAAATATTTAATCCAATATTTAATTTATGAAGTCACCTCAAATCATGGGCACAAATTTCAATTTATAATGTGGAAAAGTCAAAGGTTGGATGGAGGGTGCACATACATATCGGGGATTAAAGTAACGAGGAGGTTAGTTATGTGAAGGCGGGTCGGGGAAAACTACCGTGATTTATTTGGTGGACATGTTTTTTTACATGGAGCACATCAGAGGTAAAAGAAGTTTGAATTAAACCACTCCAGCCCAAGCCTGATGTAATAAATGCACCATTTATCATATGTTTTATGTGCGGCATTTTTCCAAGAGTGCATTTCAACAACAATTATGGAATTTCTAATAAATGAGATTCCTCCTCATGGTGAAATGGTTTTACAGAGGTAAGATTTAAATTTTACAAATCAAGGAGACTACTGTTTATTTCCATGGAAAATAATTAAATGGAAGATGCACGTGAACGGAAACTTGGATAATTGTTATCCAAAGGTTTTACAAAAGTAAAAGAAGAAGATAAAAGTTATTTTTCCAAAGATGGTAAATTGGAAAAACATTGCACAGTAAATGTTTTTCCACAGTGAAACGGTAAATTGGAAAAACATTACACAATAAATGTTTTTCAGGGAAATGGTAAAAGTAAATGTTTTTACAATGAAATGGTGAATTGGGTTTAAGACCACAGGCATGAATTAAATTATGGAAATTTAATTCTACAGGATAGAAAAATATTTGGGAATTATTTTTATTTCAAATATATTATTCCCAAATGTTTAATGAGAATATGGATAAATGAAATTATATTTGAAAGAGTATGAGTGACATTTCAAGGAGAACATGGTAGAGGAAGGAGCTGGAGCATCAGAGGAATCTGCAGGGATCATGAAACATTTTTTTTTCTTCTGAAAACTGTCATTTGTAATCATTGTAGAAGTTGAAACGTTTCATTTCAGTTATTGTAACCGGTTGCACACTGAAGGAATTCAAATTGTATAAGTGTTAGAGGTTCTGCGTGTATTAGTGGTGGGAAGAAGTGCAAGGGCATAGTTCTAGTTGTTCTAAACTTCATTATAATTTTCTAGGGCTGAATTGAATACATATGCAACATCTTTGAAGTCTCTATGAAAAGATTCTAATGGTGGTGATATGAGATTTGTCTTCCCTCATTGTATGTGTTTCCTGTGATCTTTTATGCCATATTCTTTTTTCTTCTGTTTAAATTGGAGAGTTAAAGGCCCAAAATTCATCATTTGATGCTCTTGGCTTAAGAAATTTAAGCTATGTATGTTTCTTCTTAGCTAATTCAGAATTCATTTTTGTAATCCTCTGATGCAGTTATGTGTTTCTCTTTCCTCTTACCACTATAATTAAATTCAAGTTATAACTCAGATTCATTGCCTCATTTAGATTTTATCCTCTGGAGAGTTCTATAGTCCACTCAATGTTTTCATTCAATTTCAGAATTTTGACACCATAGCACAAAGTGTTCCTCCCTTTCCTTGCCAGCAACTTTATTAAAAACCCCCAAAACAACCCAAATCTAGCCACTGATTTCCAAAGAAACATCAAGTGACACAAGAGAGCCCTCTCTAAGTTGAGCAGGCTAGTGCCTTAGCTCTAAAGTTGGTTGAAACAGTTACCTCTATCATTTGTCTATTCAGCCGGACAAAATTTACAGAGTGCTAATAGGTACAAAGGAAAACTCTGATCGTGCAACATGGATCTCTCTACACTAGTAATATCCCGGTTCTTCCTCTCGGAAACCCCGTTATGCTGGGGGTTGTATGGTATGATCATATGTCTTCTAATGCCATGTTGGGAACATAACTGTTTGGAAGAATACTCACCCCCATTATTCGACCGCAAGACGTTGATCCTCTTTCCAGATTGGTTCTCCACAAGAGCTCTAAACTCTTGGAACCGTTTGAAGACCTCACTCTTGGCCTTCAGGAAATAGATCCAAGTCTTCCTTGAGTAGTTATCAATGAATGTGAGATAGTACTCACAACCACTCAAGGAATTCTGAGTCATGGACCCACATACGTCCATGTGTACTAAATCCAGTATCCCAGCAGACCTAGTGTCACTGTTGGGGAACAAGGCCTTGGTAAACTTACAAAGCGCACATCCTCTGCAAACATCTTGATGCTCTGTACTGATCTGTGGCACTCCAGTTACAACCTCTCTCAGTCCTCCGAGAGCTCCATGATGTAGATGGGCCATCCTACGATGCCATAACTCACATGTTTGTTTGTTACTGTCACTACTCACTGCCAGTGCATGAAGAGGATGAAAAATAAATTTGAATAGTTTCCCATCCCTCACTCCAATCACTTGTCCTGAGGCAAGAGAGGACCCCTTGGGATGAATGAGTACCTCGATCCCCATGAATCTCACCTCAAGACCTCTATCCTGGAGGGTATAAACTGAAATAAAATTCTTCTTCAGTCCAGGGACATAGAGAACATCCCTAAATGATATAGGTGACATGCTATCTCTCTGAAAGGTAACAATGCCAATCCCAACAACTCTAACCAAGGAGTCATCTCCAAGAGCAATCTCCATCTTGACCTTTGTGTCTTTGAGATCAGTCAAATGCTCTTTGAATCCAATCATATGGATCGAATCCCCACTATCAATATACCATATACTAGTTTCCATCTCAAATGAAGTGCAACATATGAGGAAAGCACAGTCGCTCTCGAACTGAGTCTGAAACTCTTCCTCCTCTGTTGTAGCTGCAGTACCACCCTTCTTCTTCTTCCTGTTGGGAAACTGTCCAACATAGTGCCCCATCTTCTTACAAAAAAATCACTTCACTTTGTTCATATCTCTCTTCTGACCATTGCTGCTCTCTCCTCCACCCCCCTATCGTGGGGCCTTAAACTTGGGACCCTGCTGACCCCCACGAACGATCTTCTTCTTTCCCTTTGTCCAAAGAGAAATATCCTCATCACCCTGACCTGACTGTTGTTGTTGTTGTTGTCCAGAGGCCTCTGCTACAAGTCTAGTATCCTCCTGGACAAGTTCATCCCACATCCTCTCCCATGTGGGCATGGCCTCCCTAGAAACAATGCCACAAATGAATATAACCCAAAGTTTGGTGAAGCTATTCATAACATTCCTCACCAAAGAGTTAGGTTCCACCACCTCTCCGATGACTCCAAGCTCATCTGATCTGGGTGTAGCGACTAAGGAATGAAGTCACTGACTCATTCTTGAGCATGCAAATGCCCCTTAGTCGGTCATGAAGAACCATCTTTCGGTTCTCATTGGAGCTCTAGTAAATCTTACATAGAGATGCCCACATATCATATGTATAATTCTTCCCAGTCAAGTGGGGGATGATATGATCCCACACTGCATCACAAAAGGTCCTCCTTTCCTTGTTGTTCCTCTTCCTGAACTATGCCAACAAGACAGGGGCAGTAACAGGAATAACAGGAACATGCACCTTAACTATGTCCCATAGCTCAAGGTCCTCTAAGACAAAGACTATCCTCGCCTTCCAAGGCAACCAATTGCTAGCCCCAACTAGCCTATCCTCCACACACATTTGAGATGTTGACATGTCTACCAAACTACACTCTAACTGATGCTCAAAATGCAAAGGAACATTGCCTCACTCCTGTCAACACAGGTGTGAAAAGAGGCAAGAGAACTTTGACCTCACTCTTAGCAATATAGGTGTGAAAAGTGGTCGAGTCAAATCAGCCTCACTCCTACCCTGTAGGTGTGAAAAGAGACTGACAAAAACTGTCCACAACTGCTCAACTATCCTCTACAAAATTCTTCCCACAAGTAGCCACTAAAAACTGTCAATGGCTATCCACAAAATCTACCAAGAAGATGTATATAACAACCCACTCATATGTTGTCCAAACTACTCAAAAATCAGCCACCTCAACTCTGATACCATGAAGATTTTCCAAGTCCTATCAAGCTTCCAACTAGGCCTATATTTGACCTCAAGTTGGCTCTAAGTTTCAACTGTCAATGAAGGTTTTTCTATTGTTTTAGGACAACCAAAAATTCAGGAACTTCTTACTGATTTATTACGGTTACATTCACAATTTTAGGTGCTCTAGCATGTAGTTTTAGTCAGCAAGAGTTAGCACATGCATACTAAAATAAGTGTAACACAACTAAATATATTCATAGCTAAAAATAAAGCAGTTCTACACTCTAACACACATGAAATTGTACACAGGTATTTTTGGTCAACATGACCCTGGATAAACCCCCCCGGGGAAAACCAGTTTGGAATATATGTCTATATATGAGGAGAATAGATGATGGAATACAAAAAGTACAAAATATAGATGAACCTATTACAATAACAACTTGATCCAAGATGAAATACAATTCCAAACCAAACAAGTTCACCCTAGGATGGTGGGCCCCTCATAAATGATGCCAAGACTACTTAAACTAAGCCAAATGCCAACTGGAAGCTCTGAACACAAAACCCCTCCACAGTACTCTAATATTGAAGTGTGACCTCCCTCTGAAATAGATCTCACTACAATGTGACAAGTCTAAGACCTCCCCACTACTGATACACCCTCCTCACCAACTGTGCCCTCCTCAACAATGGAAGCTCCTCAGTAAATAAACAAATCCCTAAGCTTGATGGCTATCTCCATAGAAGGGAGCGCCCAAGCTAGCCTCATCCAATGCAACAAACCTCATCCCAAAGCTCTATCTCAAACTCTCCAAGTGAGCAAATGAAGTAATGAGCTTTCCTTTGCCCTTTGCACCCCTCTTGAACCTCCATAAGGAAACCTAAGATATCAATGGTTGAGATAATCCCATCTCCCATATAATCAAAGGTTGAGATCACTCAAAAAGAATCTCACTCAAAAAACCACTTTGGGTTAAGTTCCCTAAGTTCACTTTATGTCTCCTAATTTACCCACAAAGTGAATTAATAGTCATTTTAAGAATAAATGACAAAATTTCATTTTTGACTTAAATCTCCTAAGTCAAAGTGAAATTAGACATAAAGTACAAGGCACAAAGTACATAGTACTTCCCACATGTGTTTAGGAGCTCAAAAACACATGGGGAACACATCCCAATGTACATAATCTCAACAGGGACCGATGATAATGACTAGGTGAAGAGGAGTAGGGTGTGAGCACATCTTACAAGTGAACACCTCGAAAGGGTGACACTTCTTGACTGCTTCAATGCAATCTTTAAAAATTGACAACCAAAAGTAACCAGCTCACAATATCTTTTGGGTTGTCACAAGCCCAGATAAGTGACCACCACACACCCCACTGTGAGAGTAATTGATAATGACCTCGGCCTATTCTTGAGTCAAAAAATGATGGAAAATATCATCTACCCCTTGACGATACAATGTGTCACGATAATAAGGTAGTTCTTGGCCTGATGAAATATACGTCATCGTTCGTCTCTCAAGAAATGATGGGGAACCTTAAGAGTTTGAAGGTAGATTAGAATATCTCCATACTAGGGGTCTGAAGACGAGATAAGGAACATATGTTCATCCATGAAATAATCATCATGAAAAATATCCTCATCTAGCCTAGGGAAGTCTAACATCAGTTCCGCAAAATCTAGCGATTTCTTGGAATTTGCAGATGCAAAATCAAGATCAAATTCTTGCAAAATAACAATCCATTTGTTGTCTTTCCCCTCTATGATACACCTTGTAAGTACATAATAAAATGGATTGATATTAGAAACCATGGTAGTCTTTCATAGCAAGATATAGTGCCGTAATCTTTGAACTACATGTACGATTGCTATGGCTAGCTTCTCTATGTGGGAGTATTTAAGTTCATGACCACTTTGATTTTGGCTAAGGTAATAGGTAATGTGCTCATGGAGCTCATCATATTTCTAAAAAAGAACCATACCAACCATCCTTTCGGACACAGAAATGTAAAGCATGAAATCTCTACTATAGTCTGTGGGCTTCAACAAAGATGTCGATACCAGGGATTTATTAAGAGCATCAAAGGATTCCTGGGCTCTCTCATCCCATATGAAAAAAGTGTCCTTCTTCAGGAGACGCATGAAACCCATAGTTGTGTTGGCATAGTTGGCTACTAAATGATGTAGGAATTTATCTTTCCCTTGTAAACCCTGAAGTTGTCGAATGTTACGCGGGGAAGGAAATCGAAGTATTGCCTCAACCTTCATAGGATCCACCATGATCCCATGCTCAGAAACTATGAATCCTAAAAGGCGGCTAGACCTAATGCAAAAGATGCATTTGTGAGGGTTCAACTGAATGTGATAATAGTGACATCCTTCAAATACTAGTTGAATGTGAGTCAAATGATCCACCCTCTTGCAAGAGTGAGCAATGAGATCATCTAGATAAGCTTTGAAAATATTCTTAAGATCATGAGAAGCAAAGGTCGTGGCACACTGAAAGGTTTCTCTGACGTTTTTAAGACCAAAAGGAATTTTTTGATATGCAAAGTTATCCCAAGGACAAATAAACGTCATCTTGTGTTGATCCTTGGGTTTTATTTGAATTTGATTATAACCTAAAAATCCATCCATAAAAGAAAAGGCTTCACTTCGAGCACACTCATCAATAATCTGATCAATAAAGGGAGTGGGGAAGTTATCTTTAGGACAAGATTTGTTAAGGTCCCTAAAATGAATACATATGCGGACGATTCCTTGCCTCTTATATACGAGAATGGGGTTGGACACCCATTCGGTCAAGGGAACTAGGTAGATGAAGCCAACATTGAGCAACTTCTCCATCTTTGTGCTAATAATGACAACCTTCCTAGGATTGACAGCTCTAAGTCGTTGTCGAACAGGTTTACCATTCAGATAGGTTTTGACTTCATGTTTGACAATGCTGGGGTTGATTCTTGACATATCTTCGTACAAACAAACAAATACATCTCATAATTACTTGAAGATATCAATGTAGATCTGAATTTCTTCAAGCAAACAATCCACACTGATATATACATTTTCGATTTTAGCAGGGGTTCAAGAGATGTCGATCATGACGGTAGGAGAAATGTTTGCCATGTTTCCTTTGACATATATACCATGTGTATCTAATGGAACTATGACGTGACTGGCCATCTCACTCAGGGTGGACCTAAACTCATCTTGTTAAATCCTCACAAGCTCTGGGAGAAACTAGGATCTATGATGCATATCGTCCCAAGGCCTATCATGACCAGACATGGCCTCTAATATTGCTTCATCCAAGGGTTAAGTATCATTGAGGCAATCATGTGAAGAAGATGATTGTATAGCCCATATGGGCTCTAAGAGGAGATCCACCTCATCTGTCTAAGAGGAGGAAGGATCTCGATCAGCAAAAACTTCTTGTATAACCCGATACACAATTTCTACTGTAGACAATGGCATCATCATCCCGGCGTGAGAATGACCTTCATACGACATAGCCAAAGAAGGTAGGGTCCATGGGTCACTGAAAAATGAAGTACTTTAAGGAACATACCTCAATAACGATGGAGACTCACCAGAGACGACATTAATGTATGAGATTGATGCCTTAAAATTAAAAGTACCCATCAAGGAGGAATACATTCCGACACCAACATTCTCAGTTTCCTGCTGAGAATTATCAATAACAGGGACCAAAGGCCCAATCGATGCAGTAGAATCAGGATGCTTAAAGGACAATTGTTTGATCATCACAATCTTTCCTTTATGAGGAAAGCATAACACACGAAAAATCGATGAAACAATAGTTGTCATAACATAAGTCCAATTTATCCCCAGTAAAATATTATAGTCGAGAGGCGCATCAACTACCTCGACCTCAACCTCCACATTCTTTCCGCCTAACTGGAACGGGAAAGTGGGAAGGATACCATTGGGTCTAAAAGAACATCCATTGAATGCAGTTAACATGGTCATGGATTGAGAAAGGGGCAAAGAGCCAATGGATTTCCAACAAGCCAAAGACATGACGAATGTCGAAGCATCTTCATCAATTACAATATGTTTGATGGTATTTTTCATAACTCTCCACATGGATTTGAAAGGCCACATAACAGGGTAAGAAATTTTTAACACTCGTGACATCAAACTTGATAACCTTTGATCCACATGGGTCTAGATCTCTCAACGCAGATAGTAAGACATTCCTCTATGTAGGACACGCCTGGAGCACCTCCAAAGCCGACATCGCGCATGGGTTTTGGCCCAAATCCTTGGCAATCGAGTAATTTTGGGTGGATCTAGAATTAGGATTGTGGGAAGACTGCTTAAGGAATCCTTTCAGAATGCAAGGAGGAGGTTCAAGCTTATCAATCTGCAAGGGTGTTTCCAAACGAGGAGGCTCTGGACCTAAAACAGACTATGAAGAACCATAATCGCGAGATCGAGTGGCTACAAAAATATCATATTTAACCATATTGATGCATAGATGCTCACCATCATGTACCGAGGGGTTTTGAATTCCACTCGACACATTTCCAGTGTTGGAGGTCATATTTTGGTTATGTGGGAATGAGTTACTTAGAACAATAGGCTACTGTGCTATGAGCCTCGAGGCTTCCTCAATTTTGGGGAACAAGTGGGTAAGGTGATCATATTTACAAAGTTTACAGGGAAACTTCACATTCCTCTTTTATTTCTTTCCCTCACCATCATTATTATTAGATTTATCATTATTATTGTTGTCCTTGGGTTTATTATTATTATTATTATTGTAACATCCCCATTATAATCCCCATTTTGATTAATGCTTGTGTATATATAATATGTGGCTATAGCCAAGCGATGTAATATGTGAATTGTATTTCAAAATTTTAATAATAAAATGTGATGCCAACTGCTAAGGGGACATGGACAAGATATGGGGGATGAATTAATCCACAAGAGAGGGGAGTGTCTAGGATAATGACCAAGAGGGGTCCGAGGGGGGAATTACCCATGTTTATGGATTTAATTCATTTTTCTAAATATTCTATTGTATATGATCCTTTTGACCTCTAATTGATTGTTCCCAAATACAATCATTGAATACATGTAAGAGGGTGGGTGCGAGTGGTCACATATTTCTGATTGAGTGTTTCCAAAATCAATCATTGAATACATGTAAGAGGTGGGTGTGCGTGGTCACATCCCGAAGTTATTGGGCACATGGGGGTTGAGTAAAATCAACTTGGGGAAGAGTGTGAGTCAAGAAAGAAAAGAAAAAGAGATGAATTTCATATGGGTTGAGAGATAAGTAACAACGTTTCAAGCATTTTGGGAAGTCAGTCGAGTTTGGGCATGAAAAGAGAGTTTGGAGATGATGCAACCATAAGAGGGAAAAATTCTGGAGCATAATTGGAGCGAATTGGAGCTAGAGAAATGGAGAGCCCGGTTGTCAGAACAAAAGAGTGAACTCCTGCGTGAGTTGCATTGAAACAATAGGTGTTGTTGTTGGTTTGCTGATATTTTTCCTAGCAGCAGTTTCTCTTGAGTTCCCAACTAAGATATTCCTAGCTACCTATGCCAGAGAGACCCTGATAAACAAATGGCACATTCCTTGGGTTATCCCTAATAAAAAGATGGTACATCCCTTGGTTTAATGCTAATAAACAGATGGTACATCCTTTGGGTTATCACTAATAAATGAATGGTGCATTCCTTAGGTTGGGCAGGTCAAGAGGAAGAGAGCTGGTGGAATAGTCGAGATGGATGTAGGAGAATATCAGTTGGTTTGAGAGATTTATGAGCTTTGAGTGGACTATGAGAGACCACCCTCTTTTTTGGATTGATAGCCTGAGCTAGAGGGTGACTAGATGTTGATATTTGGAACAAACAGTCTACGATTGGGTGGAACGTCCGTCCCAAGTAGCTGGTTGCACGATTATTGCTTAAGATAAATGTTCTATCTTGTACTGAGTTATTTACATGTGTTATTATTTTTCATGAACTTTGCGTGAATGAGAATGACTTCTAAGCTCCTGTAATGAATGGTTTAGTTGTATCTCATGTTGATTATTAACATGCTTTAGATGCATAAGTTTTATGGTTATTACCGTATCTAAATCTATTATAAATTGTAGCTGCAGACTGTTATGGGGAAATGGATAACAACAAAAGAATGGATTTAATTAGCAGAAGTTTCATGTTATGTGTATTGTTATCACTCCGAAAGTCACCCTAGACTGTAATCAGGTGAGCTTGGTAACATCAAAAGATTTGTAAATGTAAATGAGTTTTCTTAGAAGGTCAAATGGACGAGACTCAAGATGATAATGTTCTAACTCAGAAATCTGGGCTAGCATGCACAAGCAAATGAGGCCTTGATTAGCTTCAGTTAGTTGTTTAAGGATAAATATGAGTAGAGGGAAGAATTGGTGAGAAGAATGAATAAGTCTGCTATAAGCATCAGGCCTTCTAGCATCTAGGTGAAGAAAAAGATCATTCACAAGATCCTCTTGAAACTAAACTTTAAAACCCTGAAAACATTTACAGTAGCATCATAACAAAACATCCATTATAATACAACTATAACATCTCACAAGGATCCTCCATTAATGAGCATTCAGAGTAATAAGAAATAAGAAAATGAAGAGAATTTGACTTCCATTAATAAAAAATTCTCAGGTCCAGTACAAAACCAGAGAATAGTTTACTCAGTCAAAGAAAATTACAATCTGGGAGCCTCAACGCAACCATTTGAACCCTCCTTTCTTAAATTGGAACATGGATTTATAATAGAAAGGAAAGGAAACAGCTGGAGGAGTGAGCTGGCCCTTCCCCACATCGGATTCTCCAACAACAACTATTAATCAAACACCTAGGCTAACAAATATTAACAAACTACTACAAAAAGGGAAAATGTTGGCCGTTGATCCAACCAACATCGAACTGACTTGATATTTTTCTACTACGCATCTCCATATGTGCCAAGTGTCTTTTAATGCTTGTAACTGTCATCATGCTATCGGTTTTTATCTCTGTCTATCTTCCACATCATCAACCATTCACTAAGATGATAATTCGGGCTCCTCTATATTCCTAGTACCTGTAGGTAGCGCCACTCTAATGCTTCTCTGTGCAAGAATCCGTCTCTGCTAGAAATTAGGTAGCACCTGCCATAAATTAGGTAGCGCACTATGAAATTCGCAATGCCCGTCGTTACAATGCTCAGGAAATTGGGTAGTGCCCGTCGTTACACTTCCCAGGAGATTGGATAGCGCCTGTCATTTTCACTGCTCAGGAGATCGGGTAGCACATTGTGGTTACACTTCTCAAGAGATCGGGTAGCGCCTGTGTAGCTCTTTTGCACGTTCTACAATGCACCCCCTCTTCACATCCATGCCTGAAGATGGTGGAATGGGAGAGAAATTGGGAACATAATCATGGCTATATTTATGACATGGATTTGTGCTTTGGCATGTGGACTTGGCTTGAGTTGAATGTGTGGCTAACATAGGAATTAGGCAATGTAATTTTAACTCGTGGCTTAACTCTTAGACTTAGAACATTGCAATAGATTTGATTTTTTGGGCATATGTAACATGGTTTATGATAATTTGATAATAATACATTTAAGTGCACACATCACATATTTGATAGGCCACATATATATATATATATATATATATATATATATATATATATAACTTATAATTCGCAAACTATAAATTATATATATAACATAATTCATAAACTATAAATAGTTTAGAAAAACCTTATATATATATATTTATAAAAACATTTTGTTAAAAAGTGTCTTTATAACAAACTTGTTATAAAGATTTGGCAGAGTTCAATAAGGATTTCTAACCATTTATTTGTAGACCAAGAGGACAAAGCCAAAGGATTTCGGAGAAAAATATTTATGAATTAAGATTCTTCTTGACTCAATGAGGAAATTGGAATTTATGAACTAGGGCGAATGAGCAAAAAGATTTCAACATTTTAGCACAAGGATGCTAAAGACACTTAAAATTTCCATAAAAATTGAGTGCTAACATTTGGCTCCAATTGGGATGGAGACCTCCCTATGAGGCTCCAAGAACCTAGTAGTTCCAGTCACCTTATGTGTTGGGCTATAGAGTCATCTGTCCTGTGAAACTGGTCTCTGAAAACTCTCAAGACCTGTGCAACTGATCTATTTATACCTTCAAAACTGGTCTTTATTCACACAAGATGACTGATATTTCTGCTGCAAACTAGAAGAAAATAAATTCTCGGGCAACGAGCTTATTTCCTACCCTACTCTACTCTAACCAGATCTGCAATTTGGTTAGGTAAATGTTGACTTCCATAACAACCATTCGAGCAATTTTAAAATTGAAGAAACCTTGTCTCTGTCACTGATCAACAACTGATGTTTTAAATGTAACAACAGTGATAAGAATTCATTCAAGACATCATACTCACCCGGAAATGTTGATGAGTTTAAAAAATCTGAAATCTTCAATTTCTCTAAAATGTAGAATTCCATGAAGGTTGCCATCAGATCTTTGAAGTCAAGATCAGAAAAATGTTGATCCACAGAGAACTCTTGCTTAGCCATGACTGTCACTCTAGTAGAAGAATGATCATCTTCTTGTTCTTTTGATATCAACTTGTGATCATCAAAAACTACAATTTCCTCATTAGAATAGTGCTCAGAAGATGATGATAGAGAAATTTTTAAATGACAAGGACTATGATCATCTAAAAACATGCAATTGCCTATACAATCATCAATTACCATAGTCTCAATCTGGTTTGCAAATTGATCATAAAATTCTGAAACATACCTGTTTCTAGAGTACTCAACAAATAATGAATAATTTTGACCTGAATTTGAAATAAACTCACATGCTTGCTGCTGTTCCAAATTTGCTTCAAACTTGTTACCTTCCTGCTCAAATTCTGAACCATACTCACAGTTCACTTGTTTATGTGTTTGTAGATTTTTAGAGTAAACCTGCTCTCTGATCCTCTCTGCATATATTGTGAGGATAGTCTGTTGCTCATACACATGGTTTTTATTAAGGTAGGGCTATCCATTTGTTGGAGATGGATAAGATACTAGATTTATATGAAAATCCCTTTCAACACCTCCATAGCATTTACAAGGATCATGATCATTATCATCATATATAAGAATAGTGCTAAGAGATTCCAAACAAATCATAGAAAAATTATGTTCATCACCATCACTACTATTTCCATCAAAAATAGGTTGTCCATAACAAACCTTTGACTCTTGACATTATGAATGTATTGTTTCAAGATGCTCTGTAATAAAAAAGTATTCACTACCAAAGTGTTTGTCAACAACAGGTTGCTCTTGGTCAATGTTTGAGACAGTGAGTTCCCTAGAGGAAAGGTTGTCAAAGATACATGCTTCGAGGACCAAATCATACACTATTTCTCTTCATATGGACATCAAATAAAATTTGCCTCATGTTCAGAGTTGACATGGTGCTGACTTTGAATCCTGCCACAAGATCGAAGGTTCTCATCCATGAACAACTGTGATAAAGATATAGATTTTCTTTGCCTAAGATACAAAACAAGGTCAGAGTATTGAGACACTATGTAATACACCATGGAAACAGTCTTAGAAGGTTTAATTTCCAGGGGCAGGTTGCAATACAAGCTGTAAAACCTTCGATTAAAAGAAGAGATAACTTCATTTTTTCATCTTCTCAAAGTAGTGAATTCATTTAGGTACTGATCAAATGACTTTCTCTCTCCCTAGTATTTTAAAAAGATATCATATAGTTCATCCCATGAACCAATGGAAGCAACTTCCATATTATTGAACCACAAGGAAACATCTCCAATCAAAGATTTAGAGAAAATCCTCATGATAATATCTTCATGCAAGATTTCCAGATTATCGATGAAGTCTTGAAAGACTGAAAGATGCTCTTCTCCCGTAGTGTTATCTTTTCCAAAAAAAGTGGGTAGGTAGTCTACAAATCCGGGAGGGTAAGGATGAAGAAAGGATGGCAGTTTTAGAGGTCCAAACATATTTCCCCTAACCTTAAATTGGAAGTCAGTGGGCTGCTGAACACTAGAAGGTTGTTGGTAAAGGTCAGAGGAGTTGGCAGCCTGAACTGAATTAGTTTTATTATTTGCAAAAGGACAATAATCATTTGGTGCATGCTGAATTTCAACAGGCTAGTTATTAATAATAGAGGGAATGATAGAAGGTAATAAATAAAATTTGAAATATGGAGAGGGGAGATAATTGTAAGGTTCAGACTGATTGAAAAAGTGTTTATGAACCTCATCTTCTTTAGATGTTTGAAGTGGATGAATATCCTACATCAATGACATGGGAAGGGGGAAAATCTACTTGTTTGAAAAAGGAATATGCAAGAGATGGATGGTGGTCCTTAGAGTATACAAAGAATATTATGATTCTCCTAATGTGTGCAAGGAAATTCAAGAAAGAATGAAGGATAAAGAGCCCAAGTTCCAGAAAGAAATTTAGAACTTGATACTTGAACTTGCCTCTACCTTCCATTTTTGTCCAAGCTTGTTCCCACAATGGAGTCTTCCAATAGGTTCGTCTTCATGGAGTCGTCGGGTAGATGATTACAGTCAATTTTCTGTATCCCTCTCTTGTCTACCATCAAGATATGGATCTATGTCATTCTTCCTAGGGAACTCTTCAATCTGGTCAGATCCGTCCCCAACAATGACTCCATTTATGTTATCACTCCAAAAGTCACCCTAGACTGTAATCAGGTGAGATTGGTAACATCAAAATATTTGTAAATGTAAATGAGTTTGTTTACAAGGTCAAATGGACAAGACTCAAGATGATAACATTCTAACTCAGAAATTTGGGCTAGCATGCACAAACAAATGAGGTCTTGATTAGCTTCAGTTAGTTGTTTAAAGATAAATATGAGTAGAGGGAAGACCCGGTGATAAGAATGAACAAGTCTTCTATAAGCATCAAACCTTCTAGCATCTAGGTGAAGAAAAAGATCAATCACAAGATCCTCTTGAAACTAAACTTTAAAACCCTGAAAACATTTACAGTAGCATCATAATCAAACATCCATTATAATACAACTACAACATCTCACAAGGATCCTCCATTAATGAGCATTCAAAGTACGAAGAAATAAGAAAATGAAGAGAAGTTGCCTTCCATTAATAAAAAATTCTCAGGTCCAGTACAAAACCAGAGAACAGTTTACTCAGTCAAAGAAAATTACAATCTGGGAGCCTTAGCTCAACCATTCGAACCCTCCTTTCCTAAATTGGAACATGGATTTGTAATAGAAAGGAAAGGCAACAATTGGAGGAGTGAGCTGGACCTTCCCCACATCGGATTCTCCAACAACAAATATTAATCAAACACCTAGGCTACCAAATATTCACAAACTGCTACAAAAACGGAAAATTTTGGCCACTGATCCAACCAACATCGAACTGACTCGATCTTTTGCTGCTGCGCATATCCATATGTGCCAAGTGTCTTTAAATGCTTGTAACTGTCATCATGCTATCATTTTTTATCTCTTTTGATCTTCCACATCATCAACCATTCACTAAGATGACAATTCGCCCCCCCCTATATTCCTGGTACCTGTAGGTAGCGCCACTCTGCCAGAAATTAGGTAGCACACTATGAAATTCACAATGCCCATCGTTACAATGCTTAGGAAATTGGGTAGCGCCCATCGTTACACTGCCCAGGAGATTGGGCAGCGCTCGTCTTTTACACTACTCAGGAGATCGGGTAGTGCTTGTGTAGCTCTTCTGCACGTTCCACAGTGCACCCCCTCTATACATCCATGTCTGAAGATGGTGGAACAGGAGATAAATTGGGAACATAATCATGGCTATATTTATGACATGGCTTTGTGCTTTGGCATGTGGACTTGGCTTGAGTTGAATGCATGGCTAACATAGGAATTAGACAATGTAATTTTAACTTGTGGCTTAACTCTTAGACTTAGAACACTGCAATAGATTTGGTTTTTTGGGCATATGTAACATGGTTTATGATAATTTGATAGTAAGACACTTAAGTGCACTTATTATGAGTCTGTGAGTCTGTAAGTTCGTGAGTCCATGAGTCGGAAAAGGAAAAAATGGCTAAGTGTTGGAATTATTATGAGTCAGTGAGTCCACGATTCCACAAAGTTAGAAAAAGAACTAGGTCTTGGATTTATTGTGAGTTTGTGAGTTCACAAGTCCGCAAAGAAGTGGAAGAATGGTTAAGTGTTGATACTTTTTGGACAGACTTATGAAAGGAATAACAAAAAAGTTTACTCCCAGACCTAAAAACTAGGATTCACATAAGACGACGAAATAGAGGATGACAAGTGTGAAGTCATGTCTTGCATACTAAAAAATAAAGGATTAGAGGCCCAAGGCATTGATTGAGTACTATGATTCAGTGTACCACTCAGTAATAAAAAATGATTTGTTCCCATGGGTTGGGTAGCATTAGGTGAGCGAGCCTCCATAATCCAAACAACTGATGATGGTAGAGTCTAGGGGACCCCACTAATCATAATGGATGCTAGAGTCAAAGGGATTCCCAATACTTTCACATCTTACTCAGTACTAATGGTGGGATGACTGGGAGTGGAGATATATGTACCACGCATATTAATTCTATGCCTTTTAGGAGGCGACTTCGGTAAAGGACGAAACTGTGGTGGTTGATTCAAAATACAAAGAGACCAATGAGGATGCTAGTATTGCTCCATGATGAATCAGAACCCACGATGAAATAAAAAATCCTAAGGCCAACTAATAATCAAAGATCACACTCCTAAATAAAGCTAAAGGCCAATGCAAAAAAACATGATATGATGGCTGAAGGGACCTCCCGAACTAAAGAAGGTATTCCTCTTCTAAGAGGGAATGAGACTTCCGAAAAATAGAGTGGAGGTAACAAAATCAGTTATGAGGATGCTCATGGGCTTCATAGCATAGTCGGGTCATATTCCTCTAGAGAGAAAATCCTCCATAAAGTCTATGTGTTGTTCGATCCCTATATGACTCAGGGTACCTACAGAATAACCCTTGCAAGAAACCTATGTTGGTAGCTAGGTCAAGAAACTAAAGTCACAATGGTATAGAAAATTCTCAGGTGAGAAGTTGCAGGTCCGATTCACTATATTGGCAAGGTAGAAAAGCCCAAAATCTTGAGAGCATCGCCTCTCAAAGAGGTAAAGGAACTAGTGAAACCCCTTGATACGAATATAATCCTAGAAATATCTCTAATTCTAGGAAGGTATTAGAGGGATATATATGCAACCAACTTCGCGTGACCTCGTGCTTAACTCTAGTGTGAGCGGAGCGTCTTGAGGACACCAGTTACACAATGGGTTTCACCACTCCCTGGTCAGACCCATACATTGAGTTTTATAGCCTTGGAGAAGTTTACTGACAAAATACATTGAGTTTTATAGCCTGTTCCTACACTTGTTTGTGTACCCTGAAAAATAAATTTGTTTATAATCAATTTTAATTATTCAACATTAATTTTAATGGCTTTTGCTTACTCAAGAGGTGTGATCATGAAAATAATGGTATTATGATTCAACATATATAAAAAAGAAGAAAATATAAAAACACTGCTAAGTACTAGTCTTGATTTTCAAAGAGATGGTATGCTTCTAAATAATGTTCTCAAGATGCAATCTTTATAATTTCAATGAAGTGCAATATTTCCTAATATGACAAAACTAATGTAAAGCAACCAAAAGTTCAATTACTCTAGGTAAAATGAAAAAAATAAACAATTTTTTTTTTGTATTTTCAATATAATGAAATGAAAATGAAAGGACTGAATAACAACCTCTCAGGAAGACCCTAATGCAAGCACAAAGAGACAAGCCAAGAAGGACTCCAAGAAGCGACTACCTAGTCCAGAATGCAAGGAAAACAAATGAGAAAAATGACACGAAATGAATTCTCCCAAAAATATCACCAATAATGTAACTTCTTATCACTCTGTAGGCACTCAATAGTCAGAAAAGGGACCTAAGAAGTCTCAACAACTAGCGAAACACACCCAACAAACACTAAACTTGGCAAAAAAGACTCAGAAGATAATGTACATGATTTTTCAAGGAACATATGCATATGTACGCACCTTAAAGAGAGACAACACACATATGTACGTGATTGTTAAGGGAAAAACTACGCATGCCAAAGAAGACACTTCCTAGGCAAGGGTTAGGCCAAGAAACTTAGATACAAAGAAAAATAAAGGCTGTCAAGAAATAGGACATACTGAAACTTTATGGTCTCATGTCCTTGAAAGTCTAAACTTCTTGTGTTCATCCCCTTATTGCTCTCTCTTTTCCTAAGTTTCAGTGTCACCTATTTATTGACAGCCTTTATTTTTCTTTGTATCTGAGTTTCTTGGCCTAACCCTTGCCCAGGAAGTGTCATCTTTGGCATGCACAGTTTTTCCCTTAACAATCATGTACATATGTGTGTTTTCTGTCTTTAAGGTACATAGATATGCACATGTTCCTTGAAAAATCATGTACATTATCTTCTGAGTCTTTTTTTCTGAGTTTAGTATTTGGTGGGTGCATTTCACTGGTTGTTGATACTTCTTGGGTTCCTGTTCTGACTATTGAGTGCCTACGGAGTGATAAGAAGCTGCATTATTGGTGAATATTTTGGGAGAATTCATTTCATGTCAATTTTCTCATTTGTTGTCATTGCATTTTGGTTTGGGTAGTCTCTTCTTGGAGTCCTACTTGGCTTATCTCGTTGTGCTTGTAGTAGGGTTTGCCTGAGAGGTTGTTATTCAATCCTTTCATTTTCATTTCATTCTATTGAAAATACAAAAAAAAATTGTTTATTTTTTTCATTTTACTTAGAGTAATTGAACTTTTGGCTGCTTTACATTAGTTTTGTCATATTAGGAAATATTTCACTTCATTGAAATTGTAAAGATTGCATCTTGAGAACATTATTTAGAAGCATACCATCTCTTTGAAAATCAAGACTAGTACTTAACAATGTTTTTATATTTGATTTTTTTTATATATGTTGAATCATAATAACATCAGTTTCATGATCACACCTCTTGAGTAAGAAGAAGCCATTAAAATTAATGTTGAATAATTAAAATTGATTATAAACAAATTTATTTTTCAGGGTACACAAACAAGTGTAGGACCAGGCTATAAAACTCAATGTATTTTGTCAGTAAACTTCTCCAAGGCTATAAAACTCAATGTATGTGTCTGACCAGGGAGTGGTGAAACCCATTATGTAATTGGTGTCCTCAGGATGCTCCGCTCACGCCGGAGTTAAGCACAAGATCACGTGAAGTTGGTTGCATATATATCCCTCTAATACCTACCTAGAATCAAAGATATTTCTGGGGTTCTATTCATATCTAGGGGTTTCACTAGTTCCTTTACCTCTTTGAGAGGCGATGCTTTCGAGATTTCGGGCTTTGATACCTTGCCCATACGGTGGACCGGACCTGCAACTGCTTGCCTGAAAATTTTCTATACCATCGTGACTTTAGTTTCTTGACCTAGGTATCAACATAGGTTGCTTGCAAGGGTTATTCTGTAGGTACACTGAGTCAGATAGGGATCGAACAACACATAGAATTATGGAGGATTTTATCTCTGGATCAATATGATCGACTACGCTCTGAAGCCCATGAGCATCCTCATAACTGATTAAGTTACCTCCACTCTATTTTTTGGCAGTCTCATCCCCTCTTGGAAGAGGAATATGTTCTTTAGTTCGGGAGGTCCCTTCAACCATCATATCTTGTTTGTGTGCATTGGCCTTTAACTTTATTTAGGAGTGTGCTCTTTGATTATTAGTTGGCCTTACAATTTTGTATTGCATCGTGGGTTCTGAGTCATCATGGAGCAAGAATAGCATCCTCATCAACCTCTTTGTCTTTTGAATCAACCACCATGGTTTCATCCTTTACCGAAGTCGTCTCCTAAAAGGCATATAATTAATGAGCGTGGTACATATATCTTCACTCCCAGTCATCCCACCATTAGTACTGAGTAAGATATGAAATTATTGGGAAGCCCTTTGACTCTAGCGTCCACTATGATTAGTGGGGTCCACTCGACTCCCTCATCATCAGTTGTTTGGATTATGGAGGCTCCCTCACCTAATGACAACCCATGGGAACAAATCATTTTTTATTACCGAGCGGTACACCGAATCATAATATTCAATCAATGCCTTGGGCCTCTAATCCTCTATTTTTTAGTATGCAAGACATGACTTCGCACTTGTCATCCTCTGTTTCATCGTCTCATGTGAATCCTAGTTTTGGGTCTGGGGGCATGAATCCTATAATTCAATATAAATTTGCTATACTCCTTATAGAAAAATTTTCCACACTTTGTAAACTTTTTTTGTTATTCCCTGTAAATTTGTATAACAACTGGGTCATTCACTCTTATAAATGGATACCTCTACAAACTAGGATTGGATAATATCATGAGAATATGTGCACCCGAGAAAGAAGAAGAAGAAATAATTACCGAGGCACACACAGGCCCAACAGGAGGACAGTTTAAAGCCAACACGACAATTAGAAAAATTCTTCAAGCCTGTCTTTGATGGACGAAACTACTTAAAGACTGTCGAGAACAAATACAGAAATGTGACAAATTCCAAAGGATGGGATGAAAATTATGGAAGAACAAAATGCCCTTGCATTCCATAAAACCAAGTTTACCATTTGAAATTTGGGCTATTGATTTCATCGGACCCATCCCAACAAGAGCCAATAGGTTAGGAGAAATGTACATATTTACAACCGTCGAGTATCTAACCAAATGGGTAGAAGTTGAACCAGTTGCGAATTGTACAAAAGAAAAAAATACAACATTTATTTATGAAAACACAATTATAAGATTTGGTTGCCCTTTGACAATAATCAGTGATCAAGAAAAACAATTTATCAATAACATAATTGAATTACTACTTAGAAAGTTCCTAATCAATCATAGAAAAACGACTGCATATCATCTACAAGCCAATAGAGCAATTGAATAATTTAACATAACACTACACAAGGGGCTAACTAAAATATGAGAACTAAACAGAGATGGATGGGATGATAAAGTCCCAACAGTACTATGGGCTTACAGAACAACATATAAAAGATCAACTAGTCAAACACCATTCAAATTAGTTTATGGTCAAGAAGTTGTAATCTTGGTACACTTCTATGCCAATGCAGACCGCATAGCATTTTCCCTCAAATTTGACCATAAACTTAACAAACGGTAGCGATTCTATGAACTAAATCAACTAGAAGAAGAGAGAATGTTGGCACAATATCACTAGGAATCCAAAAAATCCAACAAAAATCCTGGCACGACCGACATCTTAGAAATAAGTACATCAACAATGGAGAATTGGTATTATTATATGACAATCAACTAAAAGGAAAACCAAGGAAATTAGAAACTACATGGTTGGGACCATATCTGGTCAAGGACATCTGACCCAATGGAGCAGTACAATTAATAATGCTGCAAGGGAACCCTTTCAAAAGTTAGTCAATGAGGCCCACTTGAAAAGATATTGAACATAGAAACATGAAGTCATACTGGTGAAAACCTTGTAAAGGCACTAGCAAGACTCGAATAGGTCAAAAACCTATCTAGACAACTTAAATCAGAAAATGGAATAAAGGAAAAGAAAAATAAAAAATAAAAAGAAAACATAATCCATCAAAATATCCATTCGCACAAAAATGAAGAGAAATAAATCAATATAGAGGGGGGGGGATTATATAGTGACATGGAAAAACTTGAATCCATCGATCACCTTTACACCCATGAAGAAGACACCGTGACATAAAACAAAGGTATGAGGGAATATATCCCACGTCAAATGGATATGACGACAGACCAGTTGAATATCACATAACATCCAATAAGAGAGTTGGCCTTATATCTTCGTACCACCTACATCTACATTCACCATCATTCATAGCTTATCAAGAATGGTGACCATTTCTTACACATGCACAGTCATGTAGGCATGATATTTTTTCAGATCGATAATCCCTTCACCTCATCAGCTGTCATCATCAGACATGAATCAAGATCCTTTATAAGACAACCAATAGAACAAATAAAAACATCCTGCAAACTGTTAAGTTACCAAAATAGGCCATGCTGAGGATATGCATCGTAGACGATGATCCACCTAAGCCTCCCCTCCCTCTGAGAGAAGATAATCAACCATATTGGACAGAGATGTCATGAAGAGATGTGCTTCATTGCATAAAGGAAGGATTGTCCATATGGGGCACCATTCGTTCAATCTCAAACATAGAGGGGCATTGTAGAGTTATTCCTAACATACAACTGTATCATTTGGTTAGCCTGGAGTAGTAGCTTGTGGCAGAAGATTCAATGCATTCATCATCGGTACCCTACACTAGTGAAAGATGGGGCCCTAGTATAAGAGATTGGATTTTCTTTCAGCTAGCATGGACCCAAACCATTCCATGGTTGAATACATATTTGAGGTCCATGTCATTAAGTTTGGCCTCTATAACACCCCAGGTTTTGAACCCCCATTTTCAATAATGTATTGTTACAATGCTGAGAGGCCAGAGCGCCCAAACAATTATTAAAAGGATAGTGTTCCCAAGACATGTAATTTTTTTTAACATTATTAATAATAAATACATCGCTGGCTACTAGATGGACAGGGACTATAGTTATAGAGGGCTATGATTCCACAAGAGAGGGGGCTTGAGGGGTAAGTGTTTATTCCTATGTTAATTACCCTTTTTTCCAAAGGGAGGGGATCAGTTATGTGAGCTTCTTGGGGAAGGCTAGGAGGTTCTCGATTTCCCCATGAAGTTACTTAAACCCGCCTCTAGTCTGATGGGGGGGTTTGACTGATGGCTTGTTCGCTGATTTCATGTACATTCATTCATTTCCCTCATGCATTTTCATGCACTCACTTACCCATTCATTGATCCATCTTTCATCCGCATCTTGGATTGGGAAAGGGAACCAAATCACTAAGGATTAGCCACAAGATAGTTGGTTGTAGTGGTCGCTGGTGTGATCCAGCCATGACAATTGCGAGTCTTGAGAGTTCCAGCATTGAGATTCTGGACCAGCTGTGCTGGAGACCCAAAAATAAGGGAGAAGGACTGCCTGAGGGACTGCATGGTAGAGAAGGGTGGAGGTCCATTCTCTTGGGCGGTACAGGCTGGGTAGAAGAGAGCTGGGTACTTTGGATTGTTGTGGGTGTTGGGAAGCCTGTGAGAGCCTGAGAGCTGACTGGTTTGGGAACCCAAGTACACTCTGGAACCGTCCTTGTGGATTCATAGCCCTGGCTCGAGGGTGACACTACTGTTGAGATTTGGAGTAGTGGTGTCTACGGTTTGGTGTAACGTCCTTGGTTTGTAGCCAGTTGGTGTCATCTTTCATAAATATAAGTGATCTCTATTATGGTATCATTTACATGTATATGAATGTATTTTCCGCTGTATATTTAGTTATCATTTAATTGAATCTTTAGAATATGCATGCTTTCTGATTATTGTTGTGCATGTTGTTAAAGTGTTTTCTTTTATGCATCCTTAAATCTTAAAAAGGTATCGGTAAGAGAAATAATTCCAAGGGCGGGCTTGAAGGTAGTGTCCCCCGGCCTATGGGTGGCTGGGGATGTTATAGATTGGTATCATAGCTTTTGGTTGAAACACCGGGCCGGTATGGGCCATATTTGTTGGTTAGAGTCTCGTGGTCGAGATCAAACTCTGATCGCGAAGTTGAAAATCTCAGGTGGAATGGCATTGCAGAATCTATGTAGGAGATATAACATTAGAGACCCGTGTAAGGGGTTCGAAGGATCGTGACCGTCCTCTTTAGAATTCGAGATTAATCGCCACTATTGGATCGAGAGAGATCTGGGATCATTGGATCGAAGGACAGGCGAACAGGGGTCGTCCTATGAAAAGGAAGTAAGGGTTAAGGTCACAACCGTCGGATCCCATGGGAGAGTGAGATCAATGGACATGAGGCATTGCGGGGAAACAAGTTGCACGGGAGATAATTTCCCAAGGCAGTCCCACAATCCAAACCACGATTTCACTTAGTGGTTGTGTGTCAGCATCAGGAGAATTGTGGGGCAAAAAGCGGGTTACTCCAAACCGCCAATGCGTGCACCCACAAATTGAAAGGCATGCAGTGATGTGACATGTTAGGGCTCGAACATCGAAACTCTGTATAGCCGAAGCAGATCCTGACCTTTGATCACCAAGAGGTACGTGTTAGTAGATCAATAATTTTGGAGAAATCTGTTCGAGAGGTTTTCAGTTGAGATTTCAGACTCTTGAAGCCCAGAGAGTCGGAGAGCCAAAGTAAATCTCGATCATCCGATCATCCGAAATAATCCTCAGTCGCCAGATCATCTAGAGTAAATCTCAAGCATTAGATCAACCGAGGTGAATCTGGGCCATCGAATCCATAAGAGACGCGGCATAAATATGTGGACTCCGAGTGAAGAAACGAAGTGAATCTCAGTCGTCGATCCATGGGAGACACGCATCAGTATATCACGAGCTTAAGATAAAAACATTTTGAAAAAATTGAGGTTTGAAGTTTGAGATTTTCGAAACCCGAAGGGATCTCAGCCATTGATGTACTGAGAGCCACACATCACTAGATCCAGGAATTCAGATAAAATCCAGTGGGGCCAAATAAGTTTTAAAATTTGATATTTCCGAAGTCCGAAGACCCAAAGTAAGCCTCAACCATCAGATTAAGGGGACACACAGTGCAGATCTGTGGACTCTGGGTGAAGACCCGAAGTGAATATTAGTCATCTGATCCAGGAGAACACATGGTGACAGATTGGCCAGTTTGGGAATTCAGAGTTTGGGAGAATTGGAAGTGTGCTAGTATGAAAACTCCCGAAGTCTCGAAGCCCGAAGAGCCGAAGTGGTGGGGCATGATGATGTCACCTGGAGGTGATGTGGAACCCAGAATTCTGAAGTGATGTGGCTTGTGGATGTCACCTGGGATGACATGGAAACATGGGATGTGTGCCATGTGTTAGTAAGTTTTGAGCATTTGGAGTATTGAAAAGTCAGTCAGAATGTGACATGTGTTACCATCCTGATTGGGCCACGTGTCCACTTCCAGTATTTCACCACGTGACGACAGATCATGTAGTCCAAAGACTGGGCACTCTAGAGAGGAAAATATTTGACAGGTAGTGTTGGGTCAAAAACTCTTGAAGGACCGAAGGTCGAAGTACGTATCGACCGTTGATTCCAGAAGACACACATCAAAGGATCGTTGAATTCAGCTGAAAGCACTCCAGGAGAAAGTGCAGGAGGAATTTTTGAAACTTTCGAAGCTCGAAGAGCCAAGGCAATTCACAACCACTGATCTGTGGGAGGACACCCATCGGCAGATCATGAACTTCGAGTAAAAGCGTTCCGGGAGGAGGAAAGAGAGGAAAGTTGAGACTCTCGAAGCGCGAAGTCCCGAAGTGGATCTCGATCGTTGATCATGAAAGAAGTTGAGGACCATTGATTCGATCCTGGCTGAAAGTTCCAAAGTCCCAAAGCTTTGTACAAGCATTTTTTCAGGTAAGTGCAGGGTCATGGTCGTGGTCATATGCAAATTGAGAGTTGAGGGAAGGAGGGCTAAGGGATGAATTGGTTTTCTTCGAGACAAAATGGTGGTAAGGAAGGATTTAGTTGTGGTTTCTAGTCGCGGTCACCTGGGAGGGTGGTTTGAAGGAAGTGCCTGTGCAGGATGAGTTTTGTGTTGGCCAAGGATAACAAGAGACTTTTGTTTTCAGAGAATGGGGATATGATATCCATGAACAAAAAAATATAAAGAGACCTGTAGCATGGTTTGGTAATTTTGTTTATCATATGAATAATTCTAACAAAATGGTCTCTTGCACATTTTGTAGAATTAAGGGGCTTAAGCACATCAGCTCAGGATATGTATTGAGGAAATGGAATAAGGCAAGGGAGCCTCCAGTCAGGTTAAGGAGGGCGAAGGCCAAAATACTAGAGTTGGTAATGTAGAGACAGAGTCCAATGGAAACAAGGGAAAAGGAGATTAGGAAACATTAATAGAAATAGTAAGAAGCCTAAAGATGGAAGTGCAAAGCTACAAAGCATTCAAGGAGAGACTGATGAGAGAGAAAAGTCAGATAAACACTTGAGTGTTGTAGAGATTAAATCAGTTGTAGAGACAAACGAAGAAGGGATCAAAATCAAGACAAGAGGAAGAAGGAAGGTGCCATGAAAGAAGGGATGATCGTGGAAAAGATGGTTATTCCATAAGTTCTAGTAGATCTCATGGACACCACTCACCTCCTTACTTAGAAAGAAACTTTTATGCATCGAAAAATCCCATAAGCAGTCCAAAGGTGTCTCTTGTCAGACACCAAAGAAGGAGACAAGATATAGATAGTTTTCAAGGAGACCTAAGGAAGCTCAAGCCACCTTCCTTCGATAGTGAAAGAGAAAGGGAATATGATTCCAAAGCATGGTTGCTTGGACTCAGGAGATATTTTCAGTTGCATAACTATTCGTCCAACCTGGAAGGAAGGATTGCCACCTACCATTTACACGGGAAAGCTGCAATGTGGTGGGACCAACTGAAGCAAGTGGAACATGTTGATGAAAGTAGGATCACTTGGAAACAGTTCAAGAAGTACTTCCAGAAGGAGTACCTCTCAGAGAATTTCTATGACAAGAAAATGCAGAAGTTCTTTGAACTCCAATTTGGATGCATGACTATGGCAGAGTACGAGAAGAAGTTCTTGGGATTGTTAAAGTATGTGAGGTTCATTGGTGATGAGAAAGTGAAAATACAGATATTTCTAAGTGGACTTCCAGCCTTTTATAAGGAAAAGATCAAGTATGATGAACCCAACACCTTGACTGAGGCCATCAGGAAAGATAAATACCCGTATGAGCAAGTCCAGGGAAGAGAATCCCTATAGAAATCTTGGAAGGACAAGAAGAATGTGAATTCCGATCAGAGGAGGAAAGGATTCAAACCTCCCTTCAATAGGAATGAGCCTAATAGAAATCATCAAGATCAATATGCTAAGGGAGATTTCAAGAAAGAATATTCCTTGGGAAAAAGGGGAATACTACCAATCCAATGTTGGGTATGCAAGGAATATCACCTATACAAGGATTTCCCACACAAAAAGGATAGAGTGAAGACTATGCACAACATCCAAGAGGCTACAACAGTTGAAGATATGGGAAGAATCTATGTAGCTTGAAATGATCAACAAGCAGAGTTCCAGTCCAATACGATCGAGGTGGAAGCTAAGATAATGAATCTACCTATTGTTGGATCATGTTGTCATTGATGCCAATGGTTTGATTACTTGGGAGATTGTTGGATCATATGTCATTGATGTAAATGGTTTGGTTTGATTGATGTCATTGGTTGATGTCAAGTAATTGATTGATATGATTCCCT
>SNQJ01S0013819.1:191288-219638 GCA_010110895.2 Picea sitchensis
AGGACCAGGTATGGGCATTATGAATTTGTAGTGGTGCCATTTGGACTGACCAACTCACTAACTGTCTTCATGTGCTTAATGAATGGCATATTCAGAAATTATTTGGACAAGTTTGTTATAATATTCCTGGATGACATACTTATCTATTCTAAGTTTGAAGAGGAGCATGAACATCACTTAAGACTGGTATTTCAAGTACTGAGAGAACATCGGTTGTATGCCAAGTTGGATAAGTGTTCTTTTTATCAAAAGCATATCCATTACTTGGGACACATTATTTCAGAGAGGGGCATAACAATATATCCAAAGAAGATCGAATTCATTAGAGAATGGACAACACCCATAAATGTGTCATACGTCAGATCTTTTATGGGATTAGCTGGCTACTATAGAAGGTTCATAGTAGGGTTCTCTAAGATTGCTCATCCCATCACTTCTTTGCAAAAGAAAGGAACTAAATTTGAATGGACACTCATGTGTGAAAATAATTTTAATTTGTTAAAGGAATTACTTACTAATGCACCTGTGTTAAAGATTGCTGACCCAAATGAAAGTTTTGTGGTATGTACAGACACATGTAAGGAAGGACTAGGGGGAGTCCTCACACAAAGTGGAGATGTCATTGGATATGAGTCTAGAAATATTAAGGAACATGAGAGGAACTATGCCACCCACAACTTGGAACTTGCTGCCATTGTCCATGCCTTGAGGATGTGGAGGCATTATCTCATGGGGAAGAATTTTGAATTAAGGAAAGACCACATTGGCCTGAAGTATATTTTTGAACAACCGACCTTGAATTCTAGGCAAACAATATGGATGGAATTTTTAAGTGAATATAACTTCGATATCAAGCATATCAAGGGAAAGGAGAATAAATTTGTCGATGCACTTAGTAGAAGAGTGCATCTCATGCATGATACTGCTTTCAGTATGCATCAGTTAGACTTGAAGAGAAGAATTCTACATGGTCTTGTTACATACCAACATTACCTACAGGTAAAAGAAAGCTTATAGCAAGGATATGTACAATAGAAAATAGAGGAGTATGAGATAAAGGAATATAGGCTACTCATGCATAAAAATAGAATCTATGTTCCTAGTTCTAGATAACTGAGGAATTTGGTATTGAAGGAAATGCATGATGTTCCTTATGCTAGACATCCCGATTACCAGAAAACGATTACAGCAGTAAAAAGCCAGTTCTTTTGGCTAAGAATGAAGAAATATGTTGTTGATTACATCGTGCGATGTATGGAATGTCAAAAGGTGAAGGATGAGCATAGGCACCCAACGGGTTTGCTGCAGCCATTGCCAATCCCAGAGAAGAAATGGGAAGTGATCACCATGGATTTCATCATAGGATTACCAGGAATGAATAAGAAACATGATTCAATCATGGTGGTGGTTGAAAAATTAACAAAGGCTGCTCATTTTGTGCCTATGAAGACAACGCATACAACGACTAATATTGCAGAAATTTTCATGAACGAAATTGCTAGGTTGCATGGGATACCTAGGACAATCGTCTCAGACAGATATACAAAGTTTACCTCCAATTTTTGGAGGGGATTTTTTAAAGGATTTGGCACAAATCTAAACTTTAGCACAACGTATCATCCCCAGACAGATGGGAAAATAGAGAGGGTCAATCAAATAATTGAAGACTTGTTGAGAATGTATGTGATGGATAAGCCATCTAAGTGGGAAGATTACTTACACTTTCTTGAGTTTTCATATAATAATGGGTATCAAGATTCATTGATAATGATCCCATTTGAAGCCTTGTATGGTAGGAAATGAAATACTCTAGTGAGATGGGACAACCCAACAGATAGAGTGGTACTTGGGCCAGAGTTGCTCAATTACATGGAAGACCAGGTGGTCAAGATCAAGCAGAATTTAAAGGTAGCTCAGGATAGACAGAAAGTTTATGCAGACAAGAACATGACATCTAGATAATTTAAAGTAGGGAAGCATATACTTTTGAAAGTGAAGCCCAATAAAAGCTCATTGAAATTGGGTAGTTGTACAAAGTTGGTAGCTAGATTTGGTGGTCCATTTGAAATATTGGACAAAATAGGGCCAGTTGCATACATGCTTGCATTGCTTGCTTCCATGAATGTGCATAATGTATTTCATGTCTCTTTACTAAATAAATATGTACATGATCCTAACCATGTTATTGATTGCATCTGATTCAGGCAGAGATAGAGGGAGACTTTCAAGTTCAGCTAGTACGGGTATTGGATAGAAATGTAAAAATTCTCCAGAATCGAGTTATAGAGCTGGTAAAAGTTCAGTGGACTTGATACAGTCATGAAGATGCTACCTAGGAGCATGAATATTCCATGCGGGCAGAGTACCCACAACTTTTTGAATAAATTTGACATTTTGATCTCTATTTTGTATATGCACTGAAGACAGTGCCAAGAAAAGGGGGAGGGGATGTAACACCCTAGATTTCGAACCCCCATTTTAAATAATGTATTGTTACAATGCTGAGAGGCTAGAGTGCCCAAACAATTATTAAAAGGCCAGTGTGCCTAAGACATGTAATGTTTTTTACCATTATTAATAATAAATACATTGTTGTTTGCTAGACGGACAAGGACTAGAGTTATAGGGGGATATGATTCTAGAAGAGAGGGGGCTTGAGGGGATAAGTGTTTATTCCTATGTTAATTACCCTTTTTTCCTAAGGGAGGGGATCGGTTACGTGAGCTTCTTGGGGAAGGCCAGGGGGTTCTTGATTTCCCCATGAAGTTACTTAAACCCAACTCTGGTCTAATGGGGGGGTTCGACTGATGGCTTGTTCGATGATTTCATGTACGTTCATTCATTTCCCTCACGCATTTTCATGCCCTCACTTACCCATTCATTGATCCATCCATCATCCACATCTTGTCTTGGGAAAGGGAATCAAATTGTTGAGGATCAACCATGGGATAGTTGAATGTAGTGGTCACTAGTGTGATCCAGCCATGACTTGAGGCCTACATGTTTGAGATGCATTGGTCTATACCCTGTTTTGCTCACAACTGCGAGTCCTGAGAGTTCCAACATTGAGATTTTGGACCAGCTGTGCTGGAGGCCCAAAAATAAAGGAGAAGGGTTGTGTGAGGGACAACGTGGCAGAGAAGGGTGGAGGTCCATTCTCTTGGGCGGTACAGGCTGGGTAGAAGAGAGATGGGTACTTTGGATTTTTGTGGGTGTTGGGAAACCTGTGAGAGCCTAAGAGATGACTGGTTTGGGAAGCCAAGTACACTCTGGAATCGTTCTTGTGGATTCACAGCCCTGGCTCGAGAGTGACACTACTATTGATATTTGGAGCAGTGGTGTCTATGGTTGGGTGGAACGTCCTTGGTATGCATCCAGTTGGTGTCATCTTTCATAAATATAAGTGCTCTCTGTTATAGTATCATTTACATGTATATGAATGTATTTTCTGCTGTATATTTAGTTATTATTTAATTGAATATTTAGACTATGCATGTTTGTTGATTATTGTTGTGCATGTCATTAAAGTTTTTTCTTTTATGCATCCTTACATCTTAAAAAGGTATCAATTAGAGAAAGAAGTCCAAGGGTAGGCTTGAAGGTAGCGTCCCCTGGCCTGTGGGTGTCTAGGGATTTTATAGCCTCCATAACGACTGTGGATGTGAAAAAAAAATAAAAATGTAACAATTACACAAGATCTGGTGCCATAGGAGATGAAGACATATGTGGTAAACCCAAATCATCCCACGGAACAAATTTAATTTTACACAGTAAAACTAGATAAAACCAATCGAAACGTTGAGCACCAGATCACTAGAGAAGAAATCAATAGATTGACAAGCCATATTTTAAAGGATAGTAACATATGTAAGACGCTGTAAGGATTATAGGTCAAGGTCGACACTTCGGGTATCTTCAAAAGGTCCAAGAAGTAACGATTTTTAGGAAAGGATCAAACAAATCACAACAAGATCTGACATCAACATCCTTTTTTTTATTCTTCTTTTATCTCTCTCATTTTGTAATAACCTCAAAGAGGCCTTAATAGAAATTGTTTGTATTTTGTTACACTCCCCTCTTGCTCACGATGAGGAATAAATTGAGGAGGGGGGAGCTGTTGTAGGGGCTAGTCAGCCTCGCCGACTAGACCTGCCAGTTGACTAGCCAAGTCGACTACATTGGTCAATTAGGGATTTGGTCGAATAGACAATTAGCATCGAGCGACCAAGAGGTTAAGGAATGTAATTGAATAGTAACTGTATATCATAGACATATATATACAATATCATGTAATGGAAATAAAAATGTTTTTTTGGACCCATATATAACAAAATCTATTGATGGTTCTCCCCCAGTTGTGTATGTTATTCTATATGTTTATCTCTTCTATTATATAATTCTCTAGTGTGTAATGCTCTATGTAAGGAATTGTTGGAAACCTTTTCATACTTTCCCCTAGTCTACAACATGTACCTTTGGGTATATTATAGCCCCCCTAGGTGCACTTAAAACCATAATCCTATCAACTATATAGTACACCAAGAACAATAATCGATGAGATTACTCTTGCATAACAAGGAATTGAGTAGTAAAAATGAGGGCATAGATGATTTTAGGGGCTCAATTTCACCAATGGGCTAATTTTCCATGTTTTTTTCCCAAAAAACGATTCACCGATTTTCAAATTGTTTTAAAAAATATTCTCCCAAATTCCATAGAATAAAATTATTTCACCATAAAATAGCCAAAAAAATTTAGAAACTATATAAAATCCTAAGAAATTTGAATATTTTTAGAAATCTATCGCCAAACATTTTACATTTTGCATATTAAGGACTAGTAAGATTAGTCCATGTTTCCACATTTTAATATAAATTTCCATCCTTAAAATTATCCTTGACTAAGGGTATGGTTTATCCTCCTTAGGTTAGCACCATGAAATATTCAGTTGAGTACTATTGTTGGAAACCCTGAGGTATATTAGATATCTATAGTTCTTTATACTCCTTTTCGATTAAGACCTTGCAAAAAACCTAACCTCTATAGAACAAGGAATGGGAAAAAATAATGTCTTGGAATATTCGAGGCTATCCCATACCATTGCCAAGGTCTTATTGTTATGGATAAAATCTCACGGGTGGAGAGTAATATCTCCATAGGATATACCTATTGATCCTAGATAGATAGAGGGTTAGACTTGTATGGCTTTCCTAGAAACAAGGAATAAGATTCAACATTACACAAGGAAATGAGAGAATGGAATACCTTGTTCTGAATGTTGTCCTTCATATGTCCTAGCTGCTGCAATCCTTAATTTCCAGCTCCAACTCCTACAACCTTCTTCCTGCAACAAGAGACAAAACAATATCATTCTACTTCTCTTCCTAGTGTTGGAATCCTAGATCTAGCTTGGATCTAACCTGATCTATAATAATAAAAATCAGATCTATCTTATACAATTGAATTGAACAATGTAGATAGGATAAAACCAATGATCTATTAATTTTGATAACATAAACACATCAATGCAATTACCTCATGATGTAGATATATTGGGTAAAATCATGAATGTGAGTGTCTATTTTCCTTGTTTTTTGAGAAAATAAAATATATTTTCACAAGTTTTTCAACTTCTCATAAACAAATTATTTTTTATTTATTTAGAATTTCACTTTATATTAAAACAAAACTTGTCATGTTGTTTTTTTTATTTTTTTATTTATCTTTCTATTGATTATTTTTCAATTTTTTTTATTGATATTTGATTTGTCAATTTAGTGATTATTTGACAATATATTCCTTAAAAATGAAGGGAATGATAATGAATTATGTTTTTCAATGTGAATGTACTCATTATTATTTATTTTCTTTTTATGAAAAATGAAATATCTTGCAACAATTTAAATAGAATTTATTAAAGGATGACTATGGTTTTGAATTTAATGGATGGATATTATAATTTCTTCAATATTTTGAATTTGACCAATCTGAAAAAGTTCCAGATTTCAAAAACATTCAATGCAACACCATGTATCTGCCTTAATTTTTATTGAAAAGTAAAATCTAAAAATACCCTTTTGAAGATGACAATGAAAGGTTCTGTAATAGAAATTTTCCATAATTTTCTATTGTACATTGTTGAAGATATTGATTTTTCATTTTACTGAATCATTATCTCACATAAAAATAATATGCAGATATTTTTTTTTAAATTAATTAAAATTAATAAAAAAACAATTAAATTGAATAAAAATTGTATCAAATGAAGTAGATTGAATTCTAAAAATGTTAGTATTAGTTTTGAAACCAGGCTCACAATATTTTGAGGAGTCCACTACTTCCAAAGTTGGAGTAAGTTGAATATAACTCATAGTTTTCTTAACAATTCCATAGTTGTAGGTTTTCAGCTAAATTAATAGTTCGGTCGAAAGTCAATTTTAATGGAAAAACTAACTTTCGACCAGAAACATCTTTTTGGCCGAAAAGTTGAAAATACAAACATTCGTCAGTCGAAAAAAATAGGGGGACACAACAATTTGGCATGGAAATATACAAATAGTTTCAGTTGAAATGATATTAATATATTCGTGCATCAAATTCACTCAGTATTTTTTCTATTTTCTCTTTTTTGAGACAACATTTTCGCTTATCGGGACAACATTTTCTAAATTGAAGATTTTCTCCAACATTTTTTTTTGAAAATGGAGGTTTTCATCAGAAATTTCTTCCATATCAAAGATATTTTTTTAAGGTAAGTTTTCTTAAAAGATTCCTTTCAAAGCCAATATTTGTTTGAATAATTTTTGTCATACGAAAGGTTTTCTCAAGCAATTTTTTTCAAGATCAAAGTTTTTTTTAATTTTTGTTTAAAATCAACCTTTTATCCAAAATTTCTTTTAAAGAAGCTTGGTTTATTGAGCAATTTTTCCAATTTTGTTAAGATATGATTATAAAATTGATTTTTTTATTTCTTTAAAAAAAAATTGAGCTATAAAGTTTGATGTTTGAAATTATATTTCTTGTTACAAAATGTTGTTTTTTTTTAAACCTTTACAAATTGAATAATCACAGGCAACAAAAGAAAGCACAAGAGAAAATATGATCACTCGGGACGATACTCATCGTAAAGAACAATCAAAAGATTACTATAGAAGAAATAAATAAGAACGTGCAAATAATGAAGGAACAAGTGATGATAATGTAAATAGAGATTTGCATATTGATGTGTTCAACAAGAAGAAATCGAACTAGGTATGCATACATATTATAGATAATGTCTAGAATTCAAAAAAATATCGTCTAATATAATTGATTGTAATTTGGAAAATATTTTCCAAAAAACAGGAATAGATTTGCCTCATCACATTAATGAAGTCATTGAAGCTGAAAATGAAGCAGAAGTCCAATACACACACACACACACATATTAAGTGATGAACACTTGTAGATTTTAATTAATTTATGATTGCTCGTTTATTTTTTTAATGTCTATTTTTTATACAAATTTGTATGCTTACAACTTAGAAAATTGAATCTATGTTAATTTCAAGTGCTTTTTTTATATTTAATAGATTTAGTTTATGTTTTTAAATTAAATTGAAATTTATGCAGCTGATATCAACATTGATGCTGAAATGTTAGAAAATGTTGATACTGACAAATTTGGGGACAAAAACCCTGACCATTTTATACGATATCATGTTGAAACGATTTATGATAAATTTTTCAAAAATGAATTAATAGCAACACAAGCTCAAATTTTGAGAGGTCTGATAAGGATGAAAAATTTAAAATAAGCTACATAATTATTGGGTATTCAAAAACCGAAAAAAAGGTATAAATGTGAAACAAAATATATTTAAAAATATAACCAATGCATTAAAATCTCTTGAAATTGGAAAAAAAAAATGTCAGTGTTGCATGCAGAATAATAAAAACAATAGTTGTTTCATATAGAAATATAAAAGAACGTTTGATACAATGGAAGGAAAAAGTGATGGGAACCTCAAGAAAAACATTGTACAAACATAGAAACTTCTGATTGCAAATAGATGAAAATGATGAATTTGCTTGTCATACAATTATTTGTAGAGAACCCTACGAAGATAGACTTGTAGAAAATGTTAAATCTATGGCTCATCTATATTGGTTGACAAAATATGATGTTTCACCGAATGCAAGGGATGTGCTATGATGAAGAATAGAATGAAATGAATATGAATACCATGAAAAATAGATATTGGAAATGACAAAAACAAATTTGTTCAATAAGTTCAAAGAGGAGCACAATGAAGTTAGTATGTCCATCAATACTTTCATGCAATAAAAACCATGGAAGGTTAAACCCATCACTATTCGTGATTCTTGTTGTCATTATCATGTCAAATTTGAGTTATATTACGACACTTTTATTGATTTTGGTAAAACATTTTGGGCAAGTTCACCTCCTCCTCCCACAACCCATGCCTTTAAATCCCAAATTCTATGTGAAAGAGAAGGTGATTAATTATTTTACCAAAAACAATGTGTTGGTGCAAATAAATGTTATCACTGTGGAAATCTATCTTTATTTCACTCCAAGTATCATATTGACATGAATGATCAATCCTTGTCCAATATAACCATCAATTGGAAGAGATATGCATATATCAATGTTATTGCTACAAATTCTTCAAATGTTATTTCCAAAAGGATTGATTTGCAAAAGGATAAGATCTGTGTGATAGATGTTTTGAAGAAGTTTCAAAACAAAATTTATGAATACACCAAACATTTGCATAAATCTCAATGGAAAGACCTACAATTCAAACAATCCCATGAAGTTTTTTCCACTTGGGACGATTTTGTCAATAGTTGATTTTGCAGAGAATTACACATTTGTTGCACAAAAAAGAAATACATGGTAAATATTATCATTCCGATCAAGTCTATGTACTTGTGCACGTTATATATATACATGCTCAGCAGAGTGTTGATAACATATAAATAATTGATGATAATCGACATGCCATTAAAGAATATCACTTTTATATAAGTGATGATCGTACACACGATACTTATTATGTACAACATTGTTTTGATAAAATTTATGATTCCTTGAAAGCCCGTGGTATCGAATATGATCAACAATGGATATGGTGAAATGGATGTGTAGGACAAATTAAACCTTCACGATCATTCTATTGGTTGCATTGTCTTCATGAGAAATTAAATGTTAAACAATGTTGGAATTTCTTTGAGACTGGTCATGGGAAAGGAGAGAATTACAGTGCAGGAGCATGTGTAAAATGAGCACTTTGAAGGTATCATATGAACCCTTATGTCAATCGATTTGTATCTTTTAATCAATTTGGTCAATGGTGTTGAGAAGCTCTAAGCCATGGACATAATATGCCAAGGGATGTGCACGGGTATGTGTATATATGTTAAACACATGAAAGTTTTATCCACACATGAAAATATGATTCAATCATGTTCAATATCAATAATTTGTCTTTAACATATATATTGACATTTCATTTACTTAAATAAATTATTCTTGAATCATGCAGGTTCTTTTGGCATATTGGAATCCAAAATGTAGATAGATCGATCCCATATGAATCCAGTACAATACATGCGATCCCAAAAATACTTAGATGTTGATTAGTTTTTAAATACATATAAACATCTACTTGATCTTTGAAATAATATTGATCGCTTGATCGTTTGCAATTTACATGTGAAATACTTATCTACCCAAATACACTTTAATGATAAATAACTTACAAATAACTAAGCATAAAATGAACAACAATGATAAAATTACATACACAAGTTTGATAATGGAGTTCACCCAATTTGGTATATGGCTACAGGTCCACTTCCAATATATACCTCTTTATTAATGCTCAAATGCTTGTGTTTTACAATGACCTTTTTCTGCATTGCTCAAACCCAAAAATAGAGTACACAATTCGGTTCCTTGCAAAAAATTGTGAAAAATGAGTATAATGTTCTTAAAATTATATCATGGGACCTCTTGACATGCTTTACGGTGTAACCTCAAAGACTATCTACCCTTGGGCATGCACTTCAAGACAAAAATTTGTAATAATAATGAGTGTTCCCATCCTCGATACACACTCCCATTAAATAGGGCATGGTCCCTAACCTTCTTCTTGAATTCCATGACCGTCATTAAATATAAAGTTGTTGGTTTGTTAAAACAAATAATGATTTATGGAATGATGGTTAAAATGTTGGATTATAGGGGGGAAGTTCATAGGTTCAAACCAGCAGACCTTCCCCCATCAGAGCTTTTTGTTATAACTATATAATGTATATACAATAGGTCGTTACATATTGTTTAGCCCTGTGGGATTTATGGTCACGGTTACATCGAATATACATAAGACTAGGGTCGAGGGCTTATCCCTTGACCCTTTTTCCAGCCAAACAAACATTCAAATTACCTTAAATAGATTCATGCCCATATATGGTTAAGAACTAACGGCTGGGTATAATGGTGAAGCCATTGGGTTGTTTTCCAGGAGACCCAGGTTTAATACTTTGGTGCTCAAACAAATTTTTGATGAAATTAAACCATTAATGGCCAATGGGATGCTTCCTTGTGGAAGCCTCTCATTAGCTTATCCTTGCCATGTGTCATCACATGACTAGTCCACTTGTATGGCCATGTCACTGTATGACGTGCCCCATCATCTTCTTAGTCAACGTACAGTGTGCCACATGGCACAATGGGGTGTTGCCATATTAGCATCATACATATTGTACTATCGTGCAAGTGTCACCCTTGTAGTGGTGACACATGTCACCTTGACCCCTTTGACTTTGATGTTTGACCTAGTTGACTTGAATGTTGACCAACCATATCTTTTGCATATGAACTCCGTTTGAGGCAATTTTTGCGTTGTTGGAAAGCTATCACTGAGATATACCCATTTATGGTGTTTTCAAGAGAATTTTTTACGATTGAATTTTGATCATTTATTTACCTTTCTATACCTCTGTGGACATTTTGGATCCTTCTGGACCTCTGTGAGAATTCTTGGATCCTCCTGAAGTTTTGTGACTGTTATATCTTCATCTATGACTGCAAATACTTTAAGGGATGATGATCTATGTGGATTATAGTCTCCTTTCCCATTAATTAATTATTCCATTTCTTCACACTTTGTACCAATGCATACAATTACTTATCATATGTTGGATAGTTAATCACAACTTGAGTGAAAGTATCAAAATGATAACATATAGGTTTACCTCATTGCATCAAGACTACTCCCATGGCATATATCCTCTTGCATCAGTTTGAATCTCAAATGGCTATTGTATATCTGGAAGAGACAAAACTGGTGCAGTGCTTATCTTTTCCTTCAATGTATCGAAGGATTTCTATTGCTTTCCTCCCCATTGAAAGACTTGTTTAACACTTTTTAATGCATGCAAAGGAGCTGCTATGTATGATAAATTAACAATGAATTTCCTACATTACTGTATTACTCCTAAGAAGCTCCTAAATTCTGTGACAGTAGTTGGCTTGGGACATTTCACAATGACTTCTACTTTTGTGGGATTTATATTTAGCTGACCATTCCCTACAATGTAACCCAAATATACCAGAGAAGTTTTTCCAAATTCTCACTTAGACATTTTGATATACAAATTTTCCTTCTTCAATACTTCAAAGACTATCTTGGCATGCTTAATATGATCTTCCCATATTCGACTAAAGATCAATATATCATCTAAATAGCCGATAAAAAATCATTTATGTAGGGTATGCACATGTCATTCATTACCCTCATAAACGTTGTTGGTGCACTTCATAACGCAAATGGCATAACTAACCATTCGAACAATCCTTGCTTGGTATTGAAAGTAGTTTTCCATATGTCATCTTCTGCAATTATGATATGGTGGTAAACGCTTCTTAAGTCCAACTTAGTGAAATGAATAACATTCTTTAATTGATCTAATAAGTCATCGATTATGGGAAGAGGATAATGGTTCTTTATCGTAATATTGTTTAGGGATCAGAAGTTCCACATGCCATCTTTTTTTGGAACTAATACAATAGGAGAACCACACATAGAGGATCTTGGTATGATGATTCCTTTATCGAGAAAATCCTGAACCAGTTTCTTTATTTCTTCATTCTTGATCACTTATGACCTATACATTCCAATATTCAAAAGAGGAGCATCCTGCTATAAATATATTTCATGTTCAACCTCCCTTTTAGGAGGCAACCATTTAGGTTCCTTAAACAAATCATCATAGTTAGATATGATGTTGACCAAATCCTATTTATGAGTTGGATGACAACTTTATAAAGCATATATTATATCTTCCCCTTTTTATTTCACTATCACGAGAAACAAATATTTACTTGAGCTCAAGAGTCTCTTCATTTGCCTTGTGCTCACTAAAGAAACATTATTTTTTATATGATGAACTATCACAATAAATTCAACCTTGTCCTTGAAAATATGATATTTATTCTCTTCATGATATAATATATCCTTCCTCTCAAATAAATATGGACTACCCAAGACAATGCCACAAATGTTAAGAAGCACAACATATAACTCAACCTCGTCAAAGAACTTAGCTGTAATTGCAAATCTAATCTTACACTATTTCGTCACCTACAAATTAGAATCTTCACATACCCATCCTCATGGATAAGGATTTTTATGAGGTGTCATATTCAAACCCAACTTCTTAACAATTGCTTCATATATTAAGTTAAATTGAGATCCACTGTCAAATATAATATCTACCTTTGTATGCTTGACTATAACTCTGACATGAAAAAACTCGCTTCTTTTATTTTGATCAATATCCCTTTCCAATTTAGTGGATTGAACTGAAGAATAAGAATTGATAGTTGATATACCTTTGCTTCTTATTGTCATGATCTTAAATTCATCCCCAAAATATGAACCTATATCTTGATGAATTGATGCAACAATATTTTTCTTCCCTTTATCCTTGAAATTCTTCAGTCATAACTTTGGATGTAGCTTCCAACACTATGATTCCTCATGTCCCTTTTTCTAATAGTGATGGCATGTAGGTATTCCCTCAACTTTATTTTATATATCTGATTTCTTACTCTTCCATTTATCATTGATCACATGCTTACCCTTAGTAGCCTCCATATGTGTAGATTGTACTGACACTTTATCAATGTTAGTAGGATTAAATAGTAAAACAATGTGGTGGAGAGTTTCATGGGTATACAATGGATTACCTAAGGATAATGACTTCTTTTTTATTTTTTGTGTATATTCCTAAATATTATGGCCTTTACCTTACCTTAGATGTTGGCATTCTATTATTGTCATTTGCATACAAGCCAATGGATAGAATTGTTTTCTTATAGCCTTAGTGAACTTATCCCAAGAAGAGATGACTTTACCCTTTTGAACAAGATAAACTTGCATCTTACTCTCCCACCATATTAAGGCTGTGCCACTTAATCAAAGAGAAACTAAATGTATCTTTGCAGCTTCATCCATGATCTTTTGTACCCTGTAATATACCTCTATTTCCTTGATCCAGTTTTCCAATTTCTCGACATTCAATTCTCCATCATAAGTTGGCAATTCAAACTTGACATACAATTTTAATAAAAGAAGATTATGATTAGACTTATTAGAGGACTTATTTTGATGAGAAGAATGTTCAATTGCTTCAGAAGAATATTATGATGAGGATGGTGAAGAGGGTTTTGAAGGTCCACCACCTTCACCTTCTCCTTCTCCTTTTACTGAATATTCTCCACTTATGGGATTTTGAATTCTTCATTGTAAATCATTTATTATCTCTCTCATTAAGCGAAGAGTATCCATCATTTCTTTTAGACTCATGGGAGGATTTTCTCTTTCCTTTCCTTTGGAAGCCATCTTATGCTTACGAAGTATTCTTTCAATCTAACACTTATAACTTGCAATCTCTCCTTTACCAAGTTTGAATTTGGCTCTTGTAAGCATTCACTCAAAATCATTTGTCAAAACTCGCTTTGATACCAACTTGATCCAAAAAATCCTTAGATTTTGATTAGTTTTTAAATACATATAAACATCTACTTGATCTTCAAAATAATAATGATCGCTTGATTGTTTTCAATTTCCATGTGAAATACTTATCTAACCAAATACACTTTAATGATAAATAACTTACAAATAAATGAGCATAAAATGAACAACAATGATAAAATCACATACACAAGTTTGATAATGGATTTCACCCAATTTGTGCTACATCTCCGGGTCTTCTTCCAATAGATACCTCTTTATTAATGCTCAAATGGTTTTGTTTTACAATGACCTTTTTTTTGTGTTGCTCAAACCCAAAAACATAGTACACCATTGGATTCCTTGTGAAAAATCATGAAAAATGAGTCTGCAGTTCTTAAAATTCTGTCAAGGGACCTCTCCCACGCTTTACGGTGTAAACTCAAATCCTAGGTACCCTTGGGCATGCACTTCAAGACACAACTCTGCAATAATAATGAGTGTTCCTATCCTTGGTCTTTGCACCCATTAAATAGGGTGCGAGCCCTAAACTTTTTCTTGAATTCCACGGTCAACATTAAATATAAATTTGTTGGTTTGTTAAAACAAACCATGAGTTATGACATGATAGGTAAAACATTAAATTATGGGGAGAAAGGTCACGGGTTCAAACCGACGGACCTTCCCCCATCAGATATTTTTGTTATAACTATATATATATATATATATATATATAGTAGGTAATTACATATGGTTTAAACCTGTAGGATTTACGGTCATGATTACATCGAATATACATAAGACTAGGGTCGAGGGCTTAGCCCTCAGCCCTTTTTCCGGTCGAACAAACATTCACATGACCTTAAATATATTCGCACCCATATATGGTTAAGAAATAACCATCGAGTATAATGGTGCAGTCATTGGGTTGTTTGTCAGGAGACCTAGGTTCAATCTTCTAGGGCTCCAACAAAATTTTAATTAACTTAAACCATTAATGGCCAATGGGAGGCGGCCACATGGTAGACTCTCATTGGCTTATCTCTTCCACATGTCATCATAGAGTCGGTCCACCTGTATGGCCATGTCATTGTACAACATGCCCGATCACCTACTTAGTTAGCATACAGTGCATCACATGGAACATTGGGGTGTTTCCATGTTAGCATTGTACATCCTATATGGTCTTGCCACCTATCACCCTTGTCATGGTGACACATGTCACCTCGAACCCTTTGACTTTGACTTTGACCTCGTTGACTTTAACTTTGAGTGACCATATCTTTTTCATATGAACTTTGTTTGAAGAAATGTTTGCACTGTTGGAAAGCTATTTTTCGAGTTCTACAAATTTATGGATTTTTAGAGAGCATTTGGGATGATTTAATTTTAAGCATTTATGAACCTTTCTGGGCCTCTATGGACATTCTGCATCCTCCTAGACCTCTGTGAGAATTCCTAGATCCTCCTGGAACTCTGTGAGCATTCCCGGATCCTCCTAGATCAACATGGGACTTGGAAATTTCATTTAATTAAAATAAAATCCTACCAAAATATTTTTTCGTTTGATAAAGGAATGAACCTTTTTTTTTTCAATTTGCATACAATCCAAAGAGATTTGTGAAAATGAAACTAGAAAATATGTTGAATCTTGGAAACATACATAAATTAATACAAAAGGGAAAATGCCACTTGCAAGATCAGAGCATATGTAATCAAATGAGACTATAGTGCCAATTGATGGTGATAGAGTTTTTGATCTTGTTAGACAAGGTAACATGTTACAATTGTTCAAAAATATTTTTTATATTTAAATAGTGTAGATACACAATATAAAATATATTAAAACATAGTAGAATTGTGCATGTTGATCTAACAATTTTCTTGTTGAAACATGTCCTTATTTGCAGGATATGTATTTGTTGTGGTGCACAAAAAGAAAGATGAAATTATTAGAGGATTATAATGATAACGATTTTATATATGAAAGATGATCCATCATATTGAAAGGATATTTTTTTCAAGGAACCCATTAAAACAAAAGTCATGTTCAATTTCAAGGCTATCAACTGGATGTCATAAGCTATCAATATAGTCATTTGGTATGTGCAATGCGCATAAAATTAATACAAGTTCAATCAAATAAAAAATTGAAAGTTAGAAAATAGAAAATGAAAAAAGACGATCATGAACGAATAGTTGAAGATGACATACCATAACGATGTTTTTAAACAACATTCCAAATAAAATAAATTTTCATCAAATACATATATATGGATATGTAGTATTCCATCTTGTTTGGTTTACTTTTGTGGTCCATTCAAATGAGGTGATTTTTGATGAATTGTTGTAATACTTTAGAGAATTTTGCACATAAAACTAGATCTCAATTGTTTGTTAGTGATAAAATATTAGGGTACCCATATGTCCTCTGGACCACTTAAGGGATGAGATAACATGATTTGAATTTTTCAATCATTCCCTGAATAACTTGATAGTATATACATGTATTACATCTAATACATTTTATTCAATTTTGAATGTACTTGTATGCAATGCATTTGAGTTAGAAATGGATCAAACATATTTTCATGCCACATATATCTCTTAGTTTATATTCCAAATCATGGTACAATGTTTAGGAGGGTCAGATTTTAGTGACACCATTTTCTCTGCCACTCTTTCTCTTTTCCCCTCATGTGATATGATGTGCACAATTATTTTATAATCTATAGTTAATGTGGATTAGCTATTGTACTTAGTAATTATGTTATAAGGTTGTAAATTATATATAAATACCTGTTAGAATATAATGGATGTGCTTGTTTTACCATTGACAATATCACTATTGTCACCCAACCATAGGCCAAAGCCACCCTCGAAGCACCTTAACCTTGACACAGAATCAATCTGGAAGAAAAACCTAGGCTAGATAGTCAAACAAAGGGTAGAACACCTTTCTCCAGGGATAACACACCAAACAAGAGCTGATCAGATAGTCCAAACCCTAAACAAGATATAGTCCAAGCCAAAGCGTAATCTGCTAGATGCAACAACTGCAACGACATCTCTCCTCCAAACCTACGCACAAACTAGGCAACTGCAGTGTGCACAAGTGCTTCTCTGCAATTCTAAGAATGCCTGCCAGAATGAAGACTGGCCTCCTGTATTTATACTAATTCTGGCTAACTTCCTGGGATGAATTCTCATTCTGGGTGTCTATTTACTTAGTATATAATATTTCTTCTGGCCGACTCCTTCTCTTGTAGGCCAATAACCTAATACCAATTATCCTCTTGAGCCAACTTGTCTTCTAGGATTATTAATCAACTCATTAGGGTTTCTTCTTGCTTCCCGAAATATTATATTCTCGTTAGGTTTACACGTGGAGGTAAATACCTCCCACAACTACCATAATATCAACACTCCCTCCTAGCTAGGGAGGTATTTGAAGGTAATGGTCTTGAGCACAAACATACCATTTACTCGGTAGCATTTAACATAGTCGTATAGACTATCTCATGACTAGATCATGAGCATCATCATCACTATCAGTGTCATCAACTGCACCATCTCTCGAAACCATACTCCATCTGAGTAATCAAACATGATTCTGGATAATTTACTCACACCACAGAATGACATGAGAGCCATTCTTCTAATATGGACATATGTCCTAGAAGAATAAATGTCCTAGACCATTTTCTATCTGGGAAATCTATCCATTATCCATCTAGCTGATAATCATTTCCAACACCGTTGATAGTATTCAAGGCAATCAAAACAATATCATTCAATAGAACACAACTGTGTCTATTCATAGTAGTACACAACTACAATCCAGTGGTACACTACCACACCAAGTAGCACACAGATACTTGATCAATGACGTATAGTCACAAACAGTGGAACACATCCACCACAATAGTATACATCTATTGTCTAGAGACATACGGTCTTCATAACAATCATCTGATATCAACCTGCATAGAAACAATGTTATGATATAAACTGAATCATCTGGGCCATTATTCCACTCACATATCTGAGATCTGGAAGAGCATATTCCCTTAGAGGGAAAAATATCAATGATGATATATCTAGACTATTCTTCTCAAGCAAGGAAGAATAACTGTCCCGATTTCTGAGCCTGGACCATTCCTCACCCTGGGCCATTCCTCCGACACTAAACAAAGTGTAACCTAGAGAGAATGAGTCTTCCCTAAGGAATGTCTATCCCTAATTGTTGAACCTGGACCATTCCCCACCCTGGGACATTCCTCCGACACTAAACAAAGTGCCACTTGGAGAGAATGAATCTGCCCTAAGGAATGAATGTATGTACCATTTCCTAAGGAAATGAATGTCCTACACCAACCTCCAAAATGAACCATTCCCCACGTTAACCACAATGGAAAATCATTGTCCGACGAGGTAGGCTAGTCTTCTTGAGTAACCCTCAAGAAGAGAGACTGCCCTAGACCATTCCCCATGTTAACCACAATGGGAAATCATTGTCTATGGTACATCAACAATCCATAGAACCATTTTCATTATGAAAATGACCGTTCGATCTGGACCATGCCTATCCATCATAAATATCAAACCACTTTCCGAACTGGAAAGGAGCTGCTCATCTTGGACCATTTTTCGAACTGAAAAATGACTGTCCATAAATCAATAACACATTAGTTCTCCCTCCCAACCTAGGATTCATCTCTTCCTTTTTCAATAAGGAAGTCATCTTCACGAGCTCCATCTTGAGTACACAAACTCTTTCATATTGGACAAAAGATTTACCAAAATGTATGTTTGTCTGCTCATCTGTGGAGATATGTATTGGAGAACCACTTTCTCCTTTCTAGACTTCATCAGGGATAATGTAATTCTTGATTTCAAATGTACTTCGGTCTGTAACACTGATTTTCTCTGAAGGCTTCATGTAGCTCTGATCAATAAAGTATTTCATTGTTGGATTCCTCTTTGGTTCCTACTAGCTCACAACATCATAGCAAGGGTCAAACTGGAACATATCCATGTGGAATTTCTTCTGTCATCATGAGATCTTTGTCATGGATTGGGAATCTGTCATCCTGATCTTCCGAGTAATCATTCTAATACAATATCTCTGTTATAGAAAATCTTCACCACACCTCTACTGTGCATTGGAGGTTCTCCACCAAGTTGTCTTCTTCCATCTGCATACAAGGGTCTTTTTCTGGTATGCCTCAAATCCTTGAGGTTGCTCTTCATACGCTCTTTGTTCAATTACTACGGAGAATAGTCTTTGAATTCATCTGATGTAGAAATCCAACCCATGGATATTGTGGATGATATAATGACTCATGTAGAGGTATGTCCGGCTTACTGGAACAAGTAATCATCATAGTCTTCTCCTTCCATCTAGGGGAACCTCTAGTTCTGAATCTTGCAATGCTTGCGTTCATATACACTGTTCTTCATCACAACTTTCAGTTCCTTTGCTTGATTTCTTTTAGTGAGTTCATATCAAGTTGGTAATCTTGTGATTCTTGATACAATTGACTGGTTGTTCTGGCTTCTCTTTCTTTCTTGGAATCTTCATGTTCTTCCTCATGTTCTTCTTTAGCTCTTGGGTCCATGGAGTTTCTTATAGATTCCATGCCCTAAAGATTCCACTTCTTTCTTTCATCATAGGATCATGGACGTGGATGGGAAATGAGGGATACTTTGAGGCTTATCTTCAAAGAAGACTTCTTCTAAGGTCAAACCAAACACGTACTACTTTTCATGGATGCTACCATGGACATATACTTCATCATATTCAATGGATCATAGGATTATTTCCCTCCTAATCCTTGCTTCATGTATGAGTGCATGTTTTTCTTTTGGAAATATATAATCAGCTCCCTCCATATAAAAAAGTCCATGCTTCCTTCTGCATCCTTATTGTCTTTTACATGGTGTCATAAGTCTTTCTCCAATTTCCTCTTGATTGTTGACTTCTTCCTGTCTTTGCTTCTTCTTAGTTTCTTCAAGATTGATTCTGATTTCAGCTTATCTTGTAATAACTTCCACATGATTTGTTTGATGTATTTCATCCTTTCATGTGTAATATCTGACTTGTAGTTATAGGAATCCTTGACTTGTTGTTCTTCCATAGGTATAGTTCTTCTTGGAACATATTATCTTCTAAGAGATAGATATACAAGATATGTACATAGAATATGCAAACAAGATATGTACAAGAACTATGAAGAACAGTGTTACCTTGTCTTTAGAAGAAGAAGTATGCTTTATCCTTCTTGGTCTTCTTTGAGGATTTCCTTTCTTTGGAAACTGATGCTTCATGTGTCTCTTTCCTTTTCTTTATCCCGGGACAATGATTCTTGTAGTGACCATATTTTCGACAGTTGAAGCATTGTATTTCTGACACATCCTTCTTTTGATTTGGCTTCTTTCCAAACTTCCTTTTGTTCTTGAAATTATTTAATCTTATTGTGAAGGCTTGATCATTGTACTTCTTTTGGGGTTTCTCTTTTGCACTGACCCTTGATTTTTCTTGAGAACAACAAGTTCAAAGTTCTTCAAAGGTAGGATACTCCTTCCTTATGTTCAGGCTTGCAGCAAATGCATCCCATGTCTTGGGAAGACCATTGAGTACTATGTTTACCAATTCCTTCTCTGGAATGATATCTTCAATAGCTTTTAGTTGATCTCTTAACTGAGATATTTTAACAAAGTATGAAGTTACGCTATCATCTTCATTCATATTCATGTCACGGAGCTCATTCTTCAAACTCATTACTTGTCCAATGTTTTTGACTGAGAAGAGGTTTTTTAGGGCATCGTACATCTTCTTTGATGAGTCAATATGGGATATGTAGGGTTTCAAGTGGTCTTTTATAGAGTCCACTATGATACTCATGGCATTGATGTCACCGTATTTGAAGTTTTCCATAACTACAACATTCTGCGGTTATTTCTCTTTTTCTTCTTCAAACTCTGGTTCCACGATCTTTCCTTTGACGATATCCAACACTTTATTATTGGAAAGGATGAGGTCAATCCTTGTCTTCCATGCTCTAAAGTTAGAGGCTCCATCTAACTTGTTTTCTGACTTCATAGAGTAAGTCATGGATGCTTTGACTTGGTCAACCCTAGATTTGACCAAAAACTCAAACTTGACGTCTTGGCTTGCTGAGAGTACCAGGAGATGTTCTAGGCTGAGGCACACTAGTTTATCCAGAGATTAAGTCAATAACTTCACTTAAGGTGCCTCAACGAGAGGATTAGGGTTTCTGCAACTGCACCTACTAGTAACCATAGCGACAGTGCTTTGGTGAGTGCTCTTGCTAGAAACCCTAGAGGTTGTTCTTCAACGAGATTAATATCCTTATGGATATGCTTCCTTCTAGCGGTTAGAATGAATGAAGGAGGTGTGGGCCCATAACCTATTAGAATATAATGGATGTGCTCATTTTACCATTGACAATATCACTATTGCCAACCAACCATAGGCCGAAGCCACCCTCCAAGCACCTTAACCTTGACAGAGAATCAATCCAAAAGAAAAACCTAGGATAGATAGCCAAACAAAGGGTAGCACAACTTTCTATAAGGATATCACACCAAACAAGAGTTGATCATATAGTCCAAACCCTAACCAAGAGATAGTCAAAGCCAAAGCGTAATCTTCTAGCTGCAGCAGCTGCAATGGCAACTTTCCTCCAAACTTGCGCACAAACTGGGCAATTGCAGTGTGCACAAGTGTTGCTCTGCAATTCTAAGAATGCCTACTAGAATGAAGACTGGCCTCCTATATTTATACTAATTCTAGCTAACTGCCTGAGCCGACTTCTCATTCTGGGTGTCTATTTACTTAGTATATAATATTTCTTCTGGCTGAATTCTTCTCTTGTAGATAATAACCTAATACCAATTATCCTCTTGAGTTGACTTGTCTTCTAGGGTTATTATCCAACTCATTAGGGTTTCTTCTTTCTTCCCAGAATATTCTATTCTCGTCAGGTTTACACGTGGAGGTAAATACCTCCCGCAACTACCATAATATCAACAATACCTACCTGTCTCCTTCTCCTTTGTCACCTTCATCCCCATGACTCCATTAACTATGGATTTTTTTGATAGATATTTTTTCTTTGCAAAGATCTCCTTCTGTCTAATCTAAACATACAAAATTGCAAAGGAGAAAACTAAAAATCCACAAGAAGAAACAAGAAACGAAAAAATGAAAAGAACAGTTGATGGGAAAACATATTAATAGAAATCCTCTCTTCCCCCTTCGACTTTCTACCAAAATTCGTTTATATTCTCATAGAACAATAAACCAACTTTCCTCTTCGATATTATCTACTCTCGGAATAATTCTACCTATTCTCTATTTTATTCCATCTCCTAGCTGTCAGACTTCATATTCATTTAATTTTGATTTTGATAACTAATTTTTCTGTCACACACTCCTATCACCGTCATTTTCATTTTTAATGGTCAGACAAGAAATTCGTTCCAATTAGACCATAATACCAAATGCACTTATTCATTTTGTTATAAGTTTGTAACTTTTAAATGTGATTTTAATATTTATCACGGATCTAGAATCTAGATATTAAATTATTAGAGTTATTTTATGTTAGAATATTTGTAAGTGCGTGCTAAAGTTGCATATTATAACTTAAAATTGGAGAAGATGTGTTTTAATATTTGTAAGGTCCACAAAGGAAAGGTGCATTCTCTAAGAAACATGCACTAGGTGATGAAATTACAACCCTTTCTTGTAGTTCGTTGAAGTTGCAATGATGTCGTAAACTGTAAAATTTTCAATATATGAAATTGTGTAATGCATATGTTCATTATATATTCATTTACTACATTTTGATGTTCATTTTTCGATGTTAAGTGAGACACTATTAGTTTCATATTATTTCATGATGTCTTATTGCCTAAATCTTTATGTCACTTTATATTTTTTTATTACTTGTAGAGCTTGCAAGAAATCATTAGTGTACCATGTCATTTGTATTGAAACTAGGACCTAGTGCATTTTTTTAGTTGTTTATAGTGTTTATAGGACTGATTCTAATGTAGTAGAATACAAAACATCTTTATATGCCCCTATTACTCAAACTATTTTTGATACTTTTCCAACAAGTGAAGAAATCAAGGCATGAAGAAGTGCACCTATGGATTCTACAACAAGGTTTATAAATATAAGATCAATACAACGAGGTTAGAAATCAAAATAAAATTATATGTAGTTTTTAGGGTCAATATAGAGTATGTTTCTATTTAAACCATGCACTTTATCATTGTATTAGATTATATGTAGTTTTTGGGACCTATAAATTTTATACTTGTGTTGTTTGGGTTATGATTTTAATCATTAACATGCATTTAAATATTTCCAATTGCCATCATAATTGATTTGAAAATAAAAAAGATTCAAGAAAACCTATTTCACTATACAATAGCACATTGGAGTGAAAAACATCTTGTATAATTTGGAGAGACAATTGATGCACATCTTGCATTGAGCAATCCCATGCATAGTTTAAAGTGGTATCACGTATTGACACATAATAGATAAAAGTTACATCAAGTAGTCTAGAGTTGAGACCCAATTGTACATGATGAATATTAGTCATACTAACACCTTGTGGAGGCCATTGACACAATTGAACAACCCAGTAGAATTCTATGCATTATTCCAACCTTAGCATAAAAAAATTAGCACACACAAAATTGACACATAAAAAATTGGTGAATGTTTCACATTGGAGTGAACATCTTGTATAATCTGGAGAGACAACATTTGTTCTATCATGGAAGTGATAAAATTTAGGTGGTACAATTTATTGTTGCAATTTGGTCATGCTAAAATATTGTGTGTTAGCATCATTGCATGCACTATATGCACTATATAAGAATAACACAAACCATATTAGTTTGAATTGGATAACTTAGCATTCAAGTTTGTGTAGATTCCAATTGTCATAAAAAATAGTCTTCCAATAGCCCTATCTCTTCCTCTCCCCTCTTAGACTTCCAAGAAATTTCTCTCTTCCTCTCCCTCACTTATGTAAAATATTATGTTATAGTTAACTGGTAAAGTTTAGTGTTTTGATTTTATCACTAATGATGAAGATAATTCAAACTGAAAACTTGTTTTCTAGCATATTCCCATGCACCATAAGAATGGTGTGGATCACATTAGTGCAATTGGAAAACTTAGCATAAATTTTCTCATATTCAAACGATCATGAAAAAAATCCTTCTAATAACCCTATCTCTTCCTCTCCCTCCCTAGTCTTCCAAAAAACTTATCTCCCCCGCCCCCCTCAACTTATGTATAATATTGTGCTATATGGAATAAGAACATATGAGAATTCAAAACACACTTGGTTTTAGCTTAACTAGATTATTTATACGTCTTATCACATTGCAAATGATATTCTTAGTTGGTTATTTTTTTCACATGTTTTGTACATTATCTGTTAATGAAAACATTAGAACATTTAATTGTGAAATATTTGTGTAGCTTCATTGTTTCTTCCTTACATTTCTTGAAGTGAGTACTATGCAAATTTGGTACCGGGAGCTATTTGAAAGTGCCATTCTTGGACGTCTTGACTAATATTTTAGTTAGTATAGCATGGTGATGGAAGACAACACATGTTTCATTTTTTAGACTTTGAAAGAGTGCTATAGTCAATTTTTAGTGCAGTAGAGGATGTTAACCACTATATATGGATAATTTGAGTGATTAATCATGTAAAGGAATATTATATCGAAGAGAATCATGGTAAATGCATCAAACATATTATTCATGATTACGGATAAGGGGGATGATATAATGGTTCTTTGATATTAATGTTGTTCAGTAGTTACTACTACAATTTCTATGATAATGTATACAAACAACATAGGCCTGAGCTCTAACAAACCTCTACACATCATAATATAACTAAGTAGATAATCAACCAATTATTATCATATGTATCTTGAATGATAAAATGCACAAAGGATACACGAGAATAACACATCATAACTTATTAATGTATAACATATCATAACACATCATAACTTATTAATGTATAACATATCATAACACATCTAAAATTTTCAAATGTACATTTAATTAGAAAATATGTCATCAAGTCTAGAAGTACATAATGGTAACCCATGCCCAAAGTAAAAAATGGAAACTAGGGCCCAAAGAAATACAAAATACACATGGTGGAAATGGAAAATGGAGGCAATCATTATTTCCCACTAGCCTTAGCACTACCATAGACATATCCAAAAGTGATATTTCTCTTTTTTGTTCTTGAGAAACCTCGAGGTTTCCAATGTTGAGGATTGTTATTCATTTCTATAGACTGGAAACAAAACAACAATTATAGGTTACTTTACATAATTTCAAATATCAACAAACTTACAAAATAAAATTTCATAATTCAATATAACAAAAACTCACCACAAATATGAAAATTGTCGTATGTGATGTCCTCCACTTGGACCCAAGCCTCTCTATAATTCCTCCCTACAAAAGTTGCAAGCAATTAATTAATGAGAAAATCTAATGCATAAAATGAAATCCATATTTTAATTAAAATAAATCATGAGCATGGAAATCCAACTGAGAAAACATGAGGTAATATCGGAATATAAATAAATCATGGCTAGGTCTTGTATTGATTTAACTATGTAATCTACCATTCAAAGAATCTTATATGAACATATCTATAATATACCCACTTATGGAATATAAATAAAAATGGAACATAAGGCTTCTACCTATACAAATAACTAATCTACGACACAAGAAACCAAAGGAGGACCATTATCTAATATTAAGGACAAACCATCCTTAATATATTAAGGACATTTTATGTCTTGTTCTACATGAGGAAATGTGAACTAGTCTTCATTATGGAACTTGCGACTACAGAGAAAGAAAATCCAAGATGAAATTAAGTGAAAAACTCAAAAACAAATATGATAAAAATTAAATACATATAGATGAAACTGAACTAAGACATGTGTACAACAATATACAAAATTTGGTATCATGGAAATAAAACAGAAACAAAACATGCTTTTGAAGCAAAGAAAGAAAGTTAAATATGTGATAATGTACACAGATAAAAATCACAAATATGCCCAAAAAGTGATTTTATTGATATTAGAGCATTAATACAGCCAAATGAGGCAATTTGAACTAGTCTTGATTATGGAATTTGTGATTATTGATCAAGCAAATGGAAAGATGAAATTAAGTACAAAACTCAAAAATAAATATGCAAAAAGTTAAATACATATATATGATACTGAACTAAGACATGTGTACAACAATATAAAAAAAATTGTATCAAGGAAATAAAACATAAAGAACACATGCTTTTGAAGAAAAGAAAAAAAGTTGAAGACGTGATAATGTACACAGAGAAAAATGACAGATATTCCCATAAAATGATTTTATTGATATTAGAGAATTAATACAACCAAATGATAACCCAACAAGTCATATAATGGGATCAAATTCCAATGAATGGGATGTTTCTGAAACCAAATGTCATTCACAAGCAACAAATTCATGGTGGGAGAAGCCTCATATGGTGAAGAATATGTTTGAAGGATTCAACACCCATATTGCGTTAAAGGAATCTTCAGGAGATGGTAGAAATTGTTATGGAAATATTCCCCTATAGACAAGTGAACTTTCCCTTAGATTACTGACCCCCATACCAAGACAAAAACAATCATTTGGACACTACCATTCCTATAAACTCATTTTTCTTATCGAAAAAGAGAGGAGATGGTAAATTAGGATGTACTCTATTTATGACGTTTTTCCTAGCTTCTCATATCTGCAAGCTTGATCCAATTCCTAGCGCAAATCAATACCTGCAATGAACAACAAGAAACAAGTGAATTACTTCTACTCTGATGGATTAGGAAAAATAAATTCTTCTATGCAAATGAAATTAGACATAGCCAAGAACATGAAACCACATACTTGAAGGAAATAGGCCAAGTATATTAAATGAGAACAAAGAAAACTTACAGACCATGAATGATGTCAGTTGCAACTCCTCCAAGATCTCCTCATCGAACCCTTGCATGAATCCCATGATCAGAAGTCTGATATCTCCAAGCTTCCCTCCCTTCACCATGGAAATCCCTCACTATATGGGATTTGGAGGCTTAACCACCATAGAGATGATCATTCACTAGATCCACTAAAATGGGATCTCCAAATTTTTAGGGAGAAAATATCTCTCAAGGATTTTAGGGAGAAAATATATCTCAAGGATTTTAAGGAGGAAATATTTCTCAAGATCCACCAAATTAGGATTTTGGTTTGAGAAAATATCTCAACCATCCATGAGATTCTCAACCTCTCCTTGAGATTAGGAAACTAAATGTGAGGTGGATTCTCACACTAAATTGATTTTCTTTTTATGAATATTAATATATAACTAATGTGCACATAGTATTTTGACCTCCGTATAATATATTTCTCCTCCACATTGACTAGGGATTGTGACATATGTTATTTCATGGTGTCAAGGTGTATGCGATACTTAGCAAGGTGTGTATGAAACTTTTACGACACTTGCGACACTTAGGTGTAAATGGGGATGACACTTAAGTGTGACATTTTGGTGTGTAATAGATGCCCCCTAAAGTGTGAGGTCAGAAGAGAAACTGATTGCCGAAACACTTTACAAATTCTTCAATGCAAGGGTGTGGAGTTGGAGAACCTGGAAGAAGATACAAAAAAAACATCAAACATCATTAATATATGTTCCATTTTCGAGGAAGGCATACCTATGCTCGAAATATGAGACGAATCAAAGCACGTCCACCGACCAATACACTGCGGATCCATGAAAAATATAGACTAAGGATATGGCCACCAGAGCTACAATGTGGATCCATACCTCCATGACATGAACTAATTGTAGCCATGAAAAATACACAGTGGAGCTACAAGATGATAAAACATAGCCACATACCAATACAATGTGGATCTATGTGACAACATATATATATATATATATATATATCAACATGCTCAAATGATCTCCTTCATAGCTAGTGAACGCTCAACCCAAGGTCTTTGTCCCAATTTCGATGTGTGTTATCCACATTTTTGGTTATCGAGATGATGGCATGATAATGACATGGTGATGGAAGATCTAACTCTTTTTTAAGATCATTTTCATGAAGGAATTTACACTTATCAGCTTCTCAAAATCACACTTTTGAAGATAGTACGCAAGCTGCATTCAGTCTGACTGCGGACTTTCCGCACTGT
>SNQJ01S0013819.1:219648-250834 GCA_010110895.2 Picea sitchensis
CTTGTCCATTCAATACTTTAGAACTAGGGAAAGAGTAGTATTCTGTCACGGTTTGTTCCAGATCCAGGTGGATCTGGGGAGATTGGTCTGTGTCCGCACTCACGAATTTATCCTTGAACAATGTGGTACAAATATAGCCACGTGAATAGATGATTTGATTTAGAACATGGTAGAAACCACTTGATTACCGATCATTGAGGTAAACCACTAACAAGTGCAAGGGAAATCACCAATGATGTCAAAGACTACTAAGGTACCCTAGTACATTCCAACAAATGTGAATAAATGAGATGAGGTTGAACATTCGTGGAATCATCCGATCAAAGGTCAATAATGTAAACCTACTGTCAAAAGAGAGGACACATGCCATTGAGGCATGAAGGTCCCAAGGCACTAACTGGTTTCTAAGTCTAATTCCTGGATGATGTGTTGAAGTTGACAAGAAAAGAATCATAGAAGGAGTGCATTGATGTATCCCCCACCATCGACATGAAACTAACACAGGAAAGTGATGTAAGATGGTGGATCAAATGAGTATGGACTGACACAGGAAATGGAAACTCGAAATACTACAGATGGATGGTTTGAAGTGAAACTTCCCTTGAACATGATGAGGCATGGCAATTGACTTGGCATCATTGAATCGATGAGTACCAAGAATGTTATGTGATGCCAATAAGAGAACTCTTCGACTGGACAAAAAATTGTGGTGACACATGGAATTGGTATGACTCAGAGAAAATTTGATTACCCAACTGTAAGAAGAGACATAAACATGTTCCATGTTCAAGGGAGAAAATAGCTACCATAAGGGATCTCCAAAAACTTGACCCACTTCCTTCAATTTTCCCCCCACCTAGATAGATGAGTACCTCTTTTTCATTTAACGAGATCAAGGAGGGTAATACATGCTCGATATAACTCACCTTCGGTAAGTTCCTCATCCTTTATTTAACGAACTGGAAGAAGTAAAGGTTCATTCCCATATGGGTCCTTCAATGTGTAGTTTAGTGAGTCCAGAGAAGAAAAACTTGATTGTTTTTTATGTTTAGAGAGTCTGAAAAGAACTTAAAGGTGACTCCATGGATGACTTTTTCATAAATTTAGTCTCCCAAGACCGAAAAAAGTGTAAAACAATACAGGGGAGAACTCTTCTAATCATGTTTGATTAGAATGTTCCTTTTTCGTAGTTAGTCTTGCGAGGATGAAAAAGAGATAAAATATCACTCGAAATACGCCCTTTCAAACCTTTTAACGAATGTGAAAGGAATCAATATCACTCGACAATATTTTCATGTTTAGAGAGTCTGAAAAGATCTTAAAGGAGACTCCGAAGAGTTTCTTTTTCATATAATCTTTATGAGTCCAAAAAATTGATAAAAGTATACTCAGTCACATTCTCATGTATTTACGAGCACGAGAAAGAACAAAGTCTAATATTGGTAACTTATTCTCATGTATTTATGAGCACAAGAATGAACAAAGACTAAGCTCATTCTAGAAGAGGACTACTATGTCACGATGGGAATGACCTTCGAACGAGGATCACTACTAGTAGTGTGTCTCTCTAGAGGTAGTTTTCCCCCAGCTTCTTTGCCAGAAGTTAGTGGTTTTTCTCTAGCATGATGTCCAGAGGCTGGAGACCTACCCCCCAAGTGTCATTTCCTCCAGAGAATCTTCTTCTGTCCTTGTTTATTGTTTCTGGTTACTAATGGAAACATTTTCACTAGGAAAAGAAAAATAAGTTTCAAGTACTCGATCCAGAGTGAGAATCGATTGTAATGGAGGGGGTTATGTTTCATTTTTTAATGAGCTTGAAAAAGAAAATGAACAATGCTTGTTGAGACCAGATACTACCAAAGGATGAGATGAATCGAAGGATTGTGGTACCTAAGTTGAAATCATGATTAAGGTGGAAAAATTTGTGGTGGGAGGAGTAGGCAAAGGAAAAACCCCCATGAGAAAGGAATCCTTGAGAAGACCTGCACCTACACTCTCAAAATTATTTTGTCTTAGAAAAGGGACATTATTTGTTGCGACATTGTTGAGATCTGGAGTTGTGTACTCAAGTTGGTCAATAGTGACAATATTTCTTTGATAGGGAAATCATAAGATACAAAACACTGAAGATGCGATGACAATCATTGCATAAAAACAACTACGACCAAGTAACAAATTATAGTCCAGGGGCATGTCAACTACTTCGATATTGACCGAAACAATATTACCTTTTAATGTTACAATGAAAGAGTGAAAGATTTTTTGAGGTTGGAAACCATGTCCATCAAACGATTTCAGGGTGGTAGGGGATGGGGTAAGTGTAGGAGAACCAAGGCCTCTCCAAGAAGGCAAATACATGATGCAGGTGGAGGATCCTTCATCCAAAACAGTGTGATGGATGTTCTTTCCACCAACCAAAACTTGAATTTGGAAAGCTAAGTGGTGGGAGATTATCTCTTTAAAATAATATAGACTAAATGAAATCATGTTCGACTCCTCAGGATCCATGGCTCCAATGGATGACAATAGGGTTCTACATTGACTTGGAAAGTGCTGTAGAATTTCGAGGGTTGACATAGTGCAAGGCGCTTGCGCCAAATATTCAACTATGTTGTAGTTTTGGGAAACACAGGAATTTGGATTAAATGTCACTTTTTGAATTACACTCTTGGGTGGGCACAACATTGCATCAAAGATAGGATTCTCAATGTGAAGAGGATTGGAAGATGGAGGAGGGGTAGAATTAGAAGGCTGGTCGATAGCCTTCCCTTTAGTCTGATCACCTGGAGGAGTGTCATAAGTATTTGCATGAGTTGTGACATTAACCATCTTAAACATGTAAGCCTCATAGACACTTGTGGAATCATCCCCATGGTGGGAATGACCTGGGTCGCTTCCTTGCAGAGGGATAGGGTTTTGTGCAACCAAATGTTGCTTTTGAACCGGTTGGGAGGTACCCTTTAGATATTTAGTGATAGACTCATGATGAGGGCAGTATTTCATGTAGTGGTCTTCCTCACAAATCATACAAGGTGATTTAGGTTTCCTTGTTGGTTGAGTATCAACAGATTTAGGATAATCCTTCTCGTTAGAAGGTTTCTTAGATTTTCCCTTATTTTTATTCTTACCTTCTGGTTGCTGAGATGAACTGGATTGGACCGCATTCAAATTTGATGTTTGAGAAGGAGCGGAAGTAGTTGTGGTGTTTGGAATGAAGCTAGATTCCAGAGAAGTTCTTGACAGATCATTCAACAGATGAGGAGCATTAGGGATCAGATCTTAAACTGTCTTGGAATGGGAGTAAAATAAGTCCAAATACTATGCACGACTGATCGTATGCTCCTCAGTAACTACATTTTCCATAGCAACATTGCAGGAGATGGGAGGCAAGTGTGACTTTGTAAACCAATATGCAAGGATTTGGTATGGAATTGGGGCTTTAATCAACCATCTCCATCGTCTCCACTCATGAATAGGATCAAATATGTGGGTGGAAGAGGATTTCCAGAGAGAGGTAAAAAGTTTTGTACCATTCTCTTACCATATAGGCAACTGAAAATGCATAAGGAAATCCATGGAAAGAGAGTTAAAGTTGACAAAAGAGTTACACGATAGTTCAATGTACCATTTTGCTACCGCACCTGTAAGTGTTCTCTGAAAAATTCTAAGATGAATGGAATCGTCCATCAAAGAGTAGGAAGAACACCATAAGTGGAAATTCATAACATGATTGTTAGGATCTTCCCCAGGTTTTTCATCGAATTTTGGAATTTCAGACGGTAATTTGGTAGGGATGGCAGGCCAAAACGAGGCATGAAGGATGGGATCACTTGTTAAACGTGAAAACTTTGGCAGATCTAACATAGCCAAGAACGAGAGATTTCAGTTAGGTTATTGATACTGGTGATAACCATATTGCATGGGAACACCAGTAGGACCGTATCCATGTTGTGGCGAGATGAAAAAACTAGATGGTCCTCCCATATAAGGTGGTTGTTCGGGTTGTCCACCTATGTAAGTTGGTTGTCATGTTTGTACACCTGTGTACCGTGATTGAAAAAATGGACCTCCTACATAATGAGGTTGATTTTTTGGTCCCCCTATATATGGTGGTGGAAGGGACTTTTGTTTTTGAATCGTGGGGTTTATGGATTGATAGGGCATAGTTCCTTTGCAGAGGAATTCCCGTCGGATTGGGTTGAGTCCACAAAGGATTCAAAACTCTTGGATATGGATGTCCAAGATACAGACCAGTGGTAGTATGGATAGAAGGACTTGTGGGAGTGGTTTTCCCTGATGCTTGTTGATGTTGCAACCATGTAGGTTTCTCCCCAGTAAAAATTTTCCCTACAGTTGAAGATTTCCCCCTATGTGAAGGTTGGCTTCCCATTGAAAATTGACCTCCAATGTAGGGAGTACTAGTTTGTGATGTGTGAAATGGAGGTTGAATATCTTGTGTAACCGTGGTTGGGTGAATGACTTGGATGCTAGGCATTTGACCTATGTGACGACCAAGTAAAGCACTTGGCATGCACATCTGTGGAAAAATTGAAGCAAGAATATTACTTGACTCATGTGCAATAGGAGATGAATTCGCAAGTTGTTGAGTCAGGGTTACCTAGGTCATTGATGTTTTCAGTAAAGAATAAGAACCATTAGTATAAACTACGGGAGTTGTGGAAAAAGGTGAATTCCCAAGTCCTTTAGGAAAACCAAAAATCGGTGGGTTTATGCCAATGGATGGTGTAATGGTGGAACCAGGGGGTAAATGATAAGAAAAATAAGAATCAATGTATATCGTGGATGGTGGATCAAAGAGTGTTTAGCTAAGTGGATCAGTAAATAGAGGATTCATAAAAGATGCCAATATTTCTACAAAGGTTGGGACTGGTTCTTCAATGTGATGGCCACTTCCAGGAGCGATGCTCCCAGTTTCAGAAGTGTGATCTATGATCAATGCTCCATAAGAAAGATCGTGTTATGGTTTTTGAGTGTCAGGTTCCATACCTTGTATACTATGAAAATTCTGATCCTAAGGATGACTATGAAAAACAAAGAAACACACTCCTATGGAAACTAAAAGAAATGAACCAAGCAACAACAAATTTAAGGATCTTCTGAAGCATGGGTATCAAGCCGCCAACAAAGAAGTGAGAAGCAGTTACCTCGAACTCCACATAACAACCCTTCTCGGTGCAAGCAACCCCATCTTTCACGGGATCACCCTCCAAGGGTACTGAGGGTGTGATACGACGTCTACACCAAGTACCATGGGAATCCCCCCACAGTAACCTATGTAGGTACCTAGGAAAGGCCACTAAGATTACCAAATCACAGTCAACCTGTAGGGGGGTATAGCCCGACAGTTGGGATCGAACGTATGGGCAGGATATCAAAGTTCGAAGTTGTAACACCCTGGGTTTTGAGCCCCATATTAAATAATGTATTTTGTTAATTTCCAAGAGGCCAGAGGGCCCAAACAATTAAAAGAGGCTAGTGTTCCTAAGAAATGTAATGTTTTGATCATTATTAATAATAAACACATCGTTGGCTACTAGATGGACAAAAACTAGTGTTATAGAGGGCTATGTTTCCACAAGAGAGGGGGCTTGAGAGGATAAATGTTTATTTCATATTTTTGATTACCCTTTTGTCTAAGGGAGTAGATAAGTTACTTGAGATTCTTGGGGGGGAGGCCAGGAGGTTCTTGATTCCCCACGAAATACTTAAACCCATCCCTAATCTGATTGCGGGGTTCGCTCATTGGCTCGTTCTCTCATTCACTTGCTAACTGGTTCATGTGTTCACTCACTCATGCACTCGTTCATTCATTCCATTATTACCTATCACTCATTCATCCTTCCTCATTCGTGTCTTGGCTTGGGGAATGGGAAACAAAATGTTGAAGAGTAGCCATGTTATTATTGGCTATAGAGGTCGTTGGTGTAATCTAGCCATGACTTGAGGCCTACATGTCTGAGATGCATTGCCCTGTGTCCAGCTTTGTTCACAGCTGCGAGTCCTGAGAGTTCCAGCATGAAGATTCTAGACCAGTTGCACTGGAGCCCTGGAAGGAGAAGGACTTCCTGAGGGACTGTGTGACAGAGAAGGGTGGAGGTCCATTCTCTTGGGTGGTGCAGGCTGGGTAGAAGAAAGATAGGTACTTGGATTTCTATGAGTGATGGGAAAGCCTTTGAGAGATTGAGTGCTGACTATTTTGGGAAGCCAAGTAACACTCTGGAACCATCCTTGTGGATTCATTGCCCTGGCTTGGGGGTGGCACTACTATTGAGATTTGGAACAATAGTGTCTATGGTTGGGTGGACCGTCCTTGGTATGCATCTAGTTGGTGTCTTCTTTTATAAAGATAAGTGCTCTCTGTTATGGTACTATTTACCATTATATGAATGTATTCCATTGTGTATTTATTTATCATTTAAATGAATCTTTAGAATATGCATGCTTGCTCGTTATTGTTGTGCATGTCGTTATATATTTTCTTTTATGCATCCTTATTAATTTAAAAAGGTATCGGTAAGAGAAAGAAGTCCAAGGGTGGGCTTGAAGGTAGCGTATCCTTGCATGTGGGTGGTGGGGTAGGTTATAGATTGGTATCAGAGATTCTGGTTGAAAAACCGGGATGGTATGGGCCGGGTCTATTGGTCAGAGTCTCTTGGTTGAGATCGAATTCTAACGTTTAAGTTGACAACCTCAGGAGGAATGGTGTTGCAGAATTTATGCAGGAGATAGAACATCAGAGATCCTTTGTAAGGGATCAAAGGATTGTGACTGTCCCTTTCAAATTCGGGAGTGATCGCCACTGTGGGATCAAGAGAGATCCGGGATCATTGGATCAGAGGGTAGGTGAAAAAGGGTCGTCTGATGAAGGTGAAGTAAAATTTTGGGTAGGTTTAAGTCTCAATCATCATATCTACGCACAAGAGAATGTGATCCATAGATATCATGGTGGTTCAGAGGGTCAACACTCCAGGAGAAGTGAGCCCTAATGTTTCATGTAGGAAAATCTCCCGATGCCTGAAGTCTGGAGTTAATCTAGACCATCCGTTAAGGAAGACCCATGTCATTAGATTGGCCATCTCAGGAATTCAACGTTCGGGGGAAATGGAGTGTGCTGATGTGAAAACTCCCAAAGTCCCAAAGTTTAAAGTTCATTCGAACTTTTCATCAAAAGGGACATGTGTCGGAAGATCGACTAGTTTGGAATTTTGGCATTTGGGAGAAATGGAATGTGCTGATGTGAAATCTCCCGAAGTCCCGAAGTCTGTCAACCGTTGGATAGAGCGATGGGTTTCAGGAGTGTTGAGGACCATTATATCTGTGCATGGGTGATTGTGAGCCATGGATCTCACAATGGTTGAGGAGTTCGGTGTTCGGGAGGAACAAATTTTGCTAAGGTGAAATCTTTCGAAGCCCTAAATTATGAAGTGACGTGGCTTGCTGACATCACCTGGGATGACATGGACACATGGGATGTGTGCCACGTGTTAGCATCAGAAGTCATTCCTAGATTGTGGTAGGATTAGAACCCAACGCCCATTAGTTTTATATCACAAATAATTTAATGGGGGTGGTCGAATGGATAGAGACCCAGGAAGATATTGCTTTAACTCAGAAAACCAGGTCTAGCATGAAAGAATACGTGAGGTCTTGATCTAACTTCCATTAGTAGTTTGAGTATAAGATGAGAAGAGGGAAGACTTGGTAGTAGAAGTGAATAAGATTTCTTTGGGCATCAGACCTTCCAGGAGCTTGAGAAAGAAAAACTCAGAAGACAAGATCCTTTTGGTTCAGAGTTTCATGGAACTAAAAGGTGACTTGATTGGATCCTTCAATTCGAAGTCATTCAGTGTTGAAAAAATACAAGAGATGATTAGAAACAATGTGACTATCACAGTGATCAAACATACATCATCCTATAAAAATGCAACTCGACTGGACCCTCCAATTCTGAGCTGTTCTAACACAGTGTTAACAGAGAGATGGAAAGAGGCTGACATTCATTAGATAAGAAGTCTCAAGCGCCACCAGAGAAACCAATGATTCATCAAAACTTTACAATCGGGAGCCTAGATCAATCATCCCCCTCACAAAAATGGCAAAACTACCTACATATACTCAAAGCAAACAATCAACAACAAGATCGAGTCACTACATATAAAAAAAATGTTACGTCTACATGTCCACTGGTAGACTACACATGCAGTCTCTGGACCGTGGTGCGCTTATGTCATATGCAATCAGACTCCTGACAGCTCTGCGGATGAATCGACAAGCCTTTAATCCTTTGCCAGATTTTCCATTTATGGTGGAGACAATGTCTAACCATCACCAACAACCTTAATAACTTCTTCCTTGGGATCAGGAATGGCCCAAGTCAACTCTGTACCTTTGGGATGTGGAGGCCTCTTCATGTTGCCACCTGAATTTGCTAAACGAATTCATGGCAAGATGTGGAGGCAGACATGAGGAATAAGGCATCAGACGGGAAGCGGTGAATGAACGGTGACCAGGCAGGGATGATTTGTCATGCGCTGTGCGGAAGTAAAAAGAGGAGAGTTCAGGTGGACGGATGTGGCATGCATACTGCACCAACACAGAACAATGATGAGGTGGCATGAGGTGAGGGGAAAAAAGGACTATGGAGGTGACAGGGGCAAGACACATGACAGGGGATAGGAAGGTGATAGGTGAAGGGGGAAAAGATGGTGGGATGTGATTGGTCGAGGGAGAGGATGCATCGCTATGACGGGGATGACATGGAAGGGGGAGGAACAGGTGTCGGAATATAAAAGGGGGTGAAAGGGAATGGGATATGCCATGAGGGTGAGTGGAAGATAGATGGCAAGAGGAGAGGGAGGCGGTAAGTGGTTTGGAATTGGGTGGGGCTATCACAAGGAGGATGCGACATGATACTGGGGGGGGCCGCACTGGAAAGACATCCACATCGGATCGCCCCCCCCGTATTAAAGTTAGAAGGGCCAAGGGGGTCCAGAATAGATTTTGCATCATAGATCTAGGTGCCCCAATCCTGACCATTGAGAGATGCGTGCCCCATTCCATACCCCCTCCTCCCATTAAAGGTAGAACGACAAGGGGGCTCCAAAATGGAACCTCAGCCGTAGATCTGGGCACATAGATCTCAGCTGTCCATATCTATCTGCTCACTAAAATAATGCGTTCGCTTCTAAAACCTTGGGATAAATGGATTTTTAGCCCATTTTTTGACCTTCTTCTTGCAGCAGGGGACATTTCTTTCAGAAAAATACCCCATACTTGATTATGTGCTAACATTAGGCTCCATGGGGGATGGCACGCCCCCTGTGGGCTACCGAGAACTCTTTTACAGCTTCAGTGCCTTGTTGTTGGGCTATGGAGTCATTATTAAAACTTAAAGATAAAAAGAAAAAAAATATTTACAAATACAGAGGAGCCATGCATGGCTCAAAAGAAACATTTCTTTAGAAAATGCCCATTCACAGGGCCATTGAACACTTCCTCACCCTCCAAATCCTGCAACCTGTAGGTATTATTTGAAAATACTTCAGTGATTTTGAAGGGCCCGATCCATAGGGCTTCAAACTTGCCATGTTTGCCCTTGTCCTTCTTGGGAGCATCCCATTTCAACACCAGTTCACCTAACTAGAAATATTCCTTCTTGGCCTTTCTATCAAAGGCCTGCTTGATCTTTTGTTGACAGTCCTGAGTTCTGATCACCACCTGCTCTCTGGTCTGTTGGACCTCTACTAGCCGATGAATTCTTCTGATCATGTCATCAGGCTGTCCTTGATAATCCTGAAAGAATTTTGCCATGGGCACAACCAGTTGAGAAGGAAAAACAACTTCTGTTCCATAGACTAGTTGGAAAGGAGAGATGCCTATGGATCTTTTTGTTGTCACTCAGTCAGCCCACAGAGCGAATTTCAGCTTTGAATCCCAGGCCCTCTTATTGTCCTCCAACAACCTTTTGATGATCCTTATTAGGATTTTGTTAAAGGACTCTGCCAAACCATTGCCTTGGGGATAGTATGGGTTAGAATGAATCAATTTGATCCCAAACTGCTCACAGAATTTGACCAATGGTTCGGCTCTGAAAGATGCTTCATTTTCAGTGACAATCTTTCTTGGGCAGCCGAATCTTGTGATGAGGTCCTCCAGGAATCCAATGATTACCTTATGGGAAGTACTCCTAGTGGGGATAGCTTCTATCCACTTGGTGAAGAAATCTATGGTAGTCAGGATCCATCTATGTTGTCCACTGGAGGCAGGATGGATCTCCCCAATAAAGTCTAGGCCCCACTGCTGGAAAGGTCTTGAAACAACCATAGGCTTTAATGGTAGAGATTTAAGTTGTTGCTTTCCTGAGAACCTTTGGCATTTGCTGCAGGATCTGACCTCTCTGTAGACATCAGTGAATAAGGTGGGCTAGTAGTACCTATCCTTGAGAATTTTGTAGGCTGTGGTATTCAAGAAGTGGTGCCCTCCACATAGGCTGTCATGAAAATGAGCAATGATCCTTTGGGCCTCTTATGGGTTCATACATTTTAAAATCACCCCCAGGGGGTCTTTCCAATATAACACTCGATCAACAAGGAAGTATTTGACTGCTTTGAGCTTTAAATCTCTTGCCTTGTTCCTTTGCAGGCCATCGGGAGGCTGCAACTCTTGCAGAAAATAAATGACATCCTTGTACCAAGGACATCGTGCCAATGGGGGTTCTTCTTGAGGATCTGCATCAGCCAGCTAATCCTGCTGATTTCTTGAGCATTCATTAATGAAACTTACCCTCAAGGCTTTGCAATTTGCTTCATCCAAAAACTTGGCTAAACCTTGACCTTTGATCAACTTGGTGGGCTTTATCTCCATATCAAACTCAAGGATATTGGAGATCCATTTACTTCTTCTCTTGTCTATGTCAGGTTGAGTAAGAATGTCCTTCACGACAGCTGAGGGGACATAGGCAATGAACTTTGACTGTAGTATATAGACTCTAAAATCTTTGAGAGCTCTCACCAGGGCATATGCCTACTTCTCCATGATGTCGTACCTAACCTTAACATCCCTTAATGCTATGCTAAAAAAGGCAATAGGTTGCTCCAACCCGTCATCATTTTTTTGTAGTAAAACAGCAGCCACTGTGTCAGATGAAGCAAAGGAGAAAATAAGGAAATCCTTTGAGTAGTTGGGACTGATAAGCACAAGAGCTTCAATCAAGTATTTCTTTATCTGCTCAAAGGAATTTCTAGACTCAGAAGTCCACCTAACTTCATTTCCTTTCCTCAACATGGTTGTTATAAACTTTACCATCTCAGCAAAGTTAGAAACAAACCTCCTTAGAAAATTAATTTTACCAAGGAAAGACTGGACTTCTTTCCTGGATCTTGGGATTGACAAAGCTTGGATTGCTTCAACTCCACGGGGATCAATTTGGACTCCTACTGCAGATACTATGTGGCCCAACAACTTTCCCTCCTTCATGGAAAACAAAGACTTTTTGGGATTTAATGAAAGGCCAAACCTCCTGCATTTCAGAAAAACCTTCCTCAGATGACAACAATGTTCTTTATTAGATTTGGAAAAGACTGTGATGTCATCCAAATAGATGACCACAAACTTATCCTTTTCCCCAATGAAATATATGTCCATGGCTCACTGAAACGTTGCCCCCACATTCATCGATCCAAAGGGAATTTTGGCATACATGAATATGCCCCACAGAGTGGTAAACACTGTCTTTTCTCTATCCTCAGGCAGAACATAGATTTGATTGTAGCCAAAGAATCCATCAATCATGGAAATCCTGTATGCTCCTGTTACCCTCTGCAATATATGTTCCATCTTTGGCAGGGGGTAATTGTCCTTCTTTGAGCTCCTGTTCAGGTTCCTGAAATCAACACAGAGTCTAATTTCCCCATTCTTCTTCCTCATTGGGACCAAGTTGTCCACCCACTCCGAATATCTCAAAGGCACGATGATCTGGGCATTTAGCATATTCTTTACCTCTCTCTCCATGATAGGAAACAACATAGGATTAATCGGTCTTAGCTTCTGCCTGAATGGCTTGGCCTCCTCTTTCAATGGGATCTTGTGTTCAATGAGAGCAGTTTCATATTTCTTGAGGTCTTCATATGTCCAGGCGAACACATCAACAAACTGCTTCAAAATATCAATATACTCGGTCCTCTGCTCCTTTGACAGGATGCTTGACGATTTGACAAACTTTGGTTCCTTCTCTGTGCCAATGTTGCACTCAGTTGCATCAGCGCTATCATCTTAGATTTTCCCCTTTATTGCCACATCATTTCTATCAAAAAGTATTTCCGAAGGAACTAGTCCCTTTGGAATATGATTGCTTGGTAGCTGCACAATGTCACGCTCTGCAATATTACTCAGAAAATCACCAGCATCAAGCTTTGCTTCAGAAACAGGGTCTTGATCAATAGGCAGCGCTGAACATTCTTCAACAGTCTCCAGGAATCTTTTGATCTCAAGATCATCCTCAAACACCTTCCAATGTTTGACATTGTCAGGTATGGAAGGCTTGTATTTTACTTCTATATCATATCTGAGTTTGGGTGGCAGGGGCACCTTGAAATTGCTTGTTGATGTAGCCAGAGAATCAACCACTATATTCTTTTCTCTTGGAACACATGAAATGTTGAATGATGAGAAGAAACTGTCGATTAGGTCCCATACCTCATTTCTATAACTCCTGAGCTGAGGATGCTTGGCCTGATAAACATTTTTTATCTGCTGGACAATCAATTCTTCATCTTCGAACACTGCCACCTCTTCAATTCCCATTTCCTTTGCAGCCCTTAAACCTAAAACAAGAGCTTCATATTCTACCACATTGTTGGTTGTTTCAAACTCTAGCTTGTATGACAGAAATATGGTTTGCTGAGAAGGTGACACAAAAACCACTCTGGCACCAACGCCTTCCCTGGAAGCTGCTCCATCAAAGAAAATTTTCCAAATAGAGGTGGTGGGGGAGAAATTTTCATGAGAAGTATTGGGTTGTTTTCTGAGTTTTAGAGGAAGCTCTAGAGCATCAGTGAGCTGCAGTAAATGAGAACCCAAATCAGTGTCAAGAGAAACGATAGGGTGGTTAGTAGGATTGGTTTTGTCACTGATTATGTAGGCCAGCTAGGATTCTCTGTATAGTCTCCTATGTTCCCCCCCCCCCAACCACTGGAATAGTAGCATAGGTGAGGTCCATTTGCAGGGTTCCTCCAAGTATTTTTATCTAGGATCTTGATAAAAACATACCAAACTTGGGGGGAACATCAGCCAACATAATGTCCATGACCACACTTTTCATGGACAGTTGAAATAGGGTCACAGCCAGATATTTGATGACTCCTAGACATTGAACTTTCCTCGAGTCAAAGGAATAGAGGTAATGATAGACTTTGGTGACTTCAAGTCCTAATTCTTCCATGAAAGTTTTGGGCATGAGGTTGTGGGAAGCCCCTGAATCCATAAAACAGTTGTGCAACACCTTGTCATGTATGTTCAAGGATGTGTAGAAGGGAGGGGATGAATCATTTATGTATTCTACCATATAACCTAGGATAACTACAAGCTTTTCATCTTGAAAATTGATTGAGTCTGTGGGATGGCATGAGGGTTCAGACTATAATAGCTCGGAGAGACATTTTTTGAACACTTCATGCTTGACCAGTTTGGAGAGGGGTACAGGGATTTTGATTTTTTGAATTTCATGCTCAAAGTTAAAAGTGGATGCGAGCTTTGGGATTTCCCTTACTTTAGGAACATGAATCTAGACCATTGGAGAGAGGGGTTGGGCCTTCTTACCCTTGTTGTTGTCTGCTACTTAATTAGCAGGTTTCTCTTCTCTAGAAAGTTGTTCAGGAACGTCAGGTGCTCTTGTATTCTTCTTGGATCTTAGGTTATACCTGCTTTGTCTACTGCTAGCCTTGTCTTCCTTGCATAGCTCATTCAGCTGACTATCCATGAGAGACTCCCCGTATGCTGATTGAGTGAGATGAGGAAAAGGAGAAGTATCTCCAAAGTAGTGGATTTCAGGATCAAGCCCATCTATTTCCCCTTCTTCATCATTAGTTACAAAATTATTTTGAAGAGGAGCCTGAATCCTTTGATCTTCTCTGTCTCTTCCCCTCTAGTCCCTTTGCATCATCTGGGGAGCATTATTATTCGGCCTCCTGAAATTTCTTTTGTTTTCGTCATTTTGAGGATTTTTGTATGTTTGCTTCCCCTCCACCTTCATTTTCTCCATCTATGCAAATATAGACTTCACTATCTTAGTCAATTCATCTACTTGAGGGTGAGGCACAGAGGGGCTAGAAGTCGAGGCCTCAGATCTTCCCTTTCTCCTATCTGTATCAGTCTTATTTCTGAGTCTGTCAACTGCCAATACATTAGATTCCACTTCTATGACCGCATCTTGAATTTAAGCTAGGGAGGTAGCTCTTCTTTCTCTCAACAAAAGGCAAAAGTCAGGGTCAAATGCATTAACATAAGAGATTTTAGCAGAGGATTCTGTGGGTTTTATCTCAGCAGGGATCTTATTATACATCTTATTGAATCTTTTGGAGAAGTTAGATACATATTCTCCTTTATTTTTCTTCAAGGACCCAAACTCTGTCATGTAATACATGAAATATTTTTTATCTCCCCACTGTCTCAGGAAAGCATCATCTAGAGCTTCAATCCAATCAATAGATCCAGGGGTCGATCCCCTAAACCATTTCCTCACCTCACCATCAAGGCTATGGACAAAGACTCTCATCCAGATATCTTCATTTTCAATGTTCAGGTTGTTTGCATAATTGTAGAAGTCAGTAAGGTGCTCTTCAGCAGTTATGTCCTATTCTCTAGTGAATTTAGGCATATATTTCAAGTAATCTACAGCAGGGAGAGGATTCATGGGCTGAGGTAGGATTAAAGGGGCATATCTGGAAGCCACTATGGCATTCATTCTGTTTACAGGGGGATTAGCACCCACCATAGGGACAATAGGTGTAGGAGAACCAGGAGGAGAGGAGGTTCAAATTGGAAAGACAAGAACTGAGCTTACAGAAAGGAAGGGGAACAACAGGGAATTTGGAGAACAAGCTTGGGGAATAAAAGGAACAGAAGTTTCCCTTCCTTCAGCAACAGTAGTAATAGGAGAAAGGGTGGTAAAACCCAGGGTAGGAAAATATTCTGAGGTGTTCGGCTTGAAACAGGGTATCACCTTAGGGGAGAAGGGAGTGACAAGAGTTTATCCTACCAATTCAAGACCACGAGGAGAAAACTCAGCAGGAACACTCCCAAAATTTAAACTACGGGAAACTCCAACAGAAGGTAACAAGACAGAATGAGATGCTGGCATTGGAGATTCTATAGAATTATGAAAATCATCATAAAGACTTGGTTTAGCAGCAGAAGTTCCTCCTCCAGAGGCCTTTCCCTTTATGATAATATTCTCTAGGTTAGCTTCAGGTGGCGCTAAAGGAAGATAAGGAGTAGACCTTGTATGTCTGCCTCTAGAAGCCATGATTGAAACAATGAAGTCGACTATGGGTTCTCATCAGTGGAGTCGCCAACAGTAGAAATATCAATAGTTTTGATATCTGATGCACCTTCAGAATCAGTTAATCATTGTCATTCAATACCGGGGAAAACATTCAACTTCGTCCCCGGCAACGACGCCAGAAATGTTAGCGTCAGAAATCACTCCCAGATTGCGGTAGGAGCAGATACCAATGTCCATCAGTTTTATGTCACGAATAATTTAATGGGGGTGGTCGAATGGATAGAGACCTAGAAAGATATTTCTTTAACTCAGAAAACCAGGCCTGCCATGTAAGAACAGGTGAGGTATTGAACTAACTTTCGTCGGTAGGTTGAGTATAAAATGAGCAAAGGGAAGACTTGGTAGGAGAAGGGAATAATACTGCTTTGTACATCAGACCTTCCAGTAGCTTGAGAAAGAAAAAATCAGAAGACAAGATCCTCTTGGTTCAGAGTTTCAGGGAACTGAAAGGTGACTTGACAGGATCCTTCAATTCCAAGTCATTCAGCGTTGAGAAAATACAAGAGCTGATTAGAAACAATGTGACTATCACAATGATCAAACATACATAATCCTATAACAACGCAACTCGATTGGACCCTCCAATTCTGAGTTGTTCTAACACAGTGTTAACAGAGAGATGGAAAGAGGTTGACATTCATTAGACAAGAAGTCTCAAGTGACAATACATAACCAAAGCAACCAGTGCTTCATCAAAACTTTACAATCGAGAGCCTAGATCAACCATGCCCCTAACAAAAATGGAAAAACTGCCTAGATATACTCAAAGCAAACAATCAACAGCAAGATTGAGTCACTGCATATAAAAAAAAGGTACATCTGCATGTCTACTGGAAGACTTCCCATGTGGTCTCTGGACTGTGGTGCACTTATGTCATGTGCAATCAGATTCCTAGCTTATTTGTAGATGAATCGACAAGCCTTTAGTCCTCTGTCGGATTTTCCATTTATTGTGGAGACAATGTATAACCACCACCAACAACCTTAATAACTACTTCATTGGGATGGGGAACGACCCCATTCAACTCTGTACCTTTGGGATGTGGAGGCCTCTTCATGCTGCCACCTGGATCTACTAAATGACTTCATGGAAATACGTGGAGGTGGACACGAGGACTAAGGCATCAGACAAGAAGCAGTGAATGAACGGTGACTAGGAAAGGACGATTTGGCATGCGCAGTGCAGAAGTAAGAAGAGGAGAGGCTGGGTGGATGGATGTGGCATGCGTATTGCACCAACACAAACCAGTGATGAGGTGGCATGAGGTGAGGGGAAACAACGACTATGGAGGTGACAGGGGTGAGACACATGATAGGGGGTAGGAAGGTGATAGGCGAAAGGGGGGAAAGATGGTGGGATGTGATTGGTTGTGGGAGAGGATGCGTCGCTATGATGGGGAAGACATGGAAGGGAGAGGAATAGGTGTTAGAAGATAAAAGGGGGTGAAAGGGAATGGGATATGCCACGAGGGTGAGTGGAAGATAGATGGCAGGCGGAGAGTGAGGCGATAAGTGGTTTGGAAGTGGTGGTGGCCGTCACAAGGAGGATGTGGCACGATAGTAGGGGTGCCCACACTGGAAAGCCACCCACATCGGACCCCCCCCTTATTAAAGGTCGAAGGGCCAAGGGGGTTGGGAGTCGATTGTGCGTCGTAGATCTAGGTGCCCTAATCCTGACCGTTGAGAGATGTGCGCCCCATTCTGGACCCCCCCCTTTCGTTAAAGGTAGAATGTAAAGGGGGCTCTAAAATGGATCCTCAGCCGCAGATCTGGGCACGCAGATCTCAGTCGTCCAGATCCGCGTGCTCATTAAAATAATGCACCCGCTTCTAAAACCTAGGGATAAATGGATTTTTAGCCCATTTTTTGAACTTCTTCTTGCCGTAGGGGACATTTCTTCAAGGAAAATACCCCATACTTGATTATGTTCTAACACCATGTGTCAGTGAGTTTTGAACCTATGGAAGATTTAAATGTTAGTTAGAATGTGACATGTGTCACCCGCCTGATTGGGCCACATGTCCACTTTTAGTATTTCACCATGTGGCGATAGATCATGTAGTCCGGAGACTGGGTACTACAAAGGAAAAATATGTCATGGGTTGTGTTGGGTCGAGAACTCCCAAAGGCCCGAAGCCTGGAGTACATATTGACCATTGATCCCAAAAGACATGTGACAATTGATCTCGTAGTCCGGAGACTTGGTACGTTGGGGGTTTTCAAGTCTCTATGAGTGAAAAGTGTTGAAGCCCGAAGTCATGAAGGCACACAGACCATCAATTTAGGATCCCTTCAAGACCTTTCTCACCTGTTGGATCAAGCATTGGATGGATATGGTAAGCACTTCGATGAATTTTCACTTCTAGGGAATTAGCAGTGTGGGAATTGAATGTCTCGGACCCCTGGAGTGCTGAATTAATAGAGGATCGTCCATCCCAAAACTTCATTAAGTCGAAGACCGTCAATATTTCAAAGCCTCCATATGGGGGCGGGGTCATCCATTTGATGGGATATTAAATATTGATCGTCCGATCCTTGTGGTGGAGGTAATGGAGATTTCAGCGAAGGGTAACTCCGGGAGGAAATAGGAGTTGACAACAGAGAACAGATGAAGGCCAAAGTCTGGAGAACTTGGTCCCAACACCGGTCCCATGCACAGGTAAATAAAAAGGGCTTGGGAGGTAACTTAGTTGTGGTTTTATGGCTCACACAATCTCCGTGTGAAAGAACACAAAGTGAGGTGCTAAGGAAGGGACTAAGTCGTGGATTCGAACCATGGTCACTTGAAACCTACTTTGAGGGAAGCGCATGCGCAGAATGAAATTTTGTGTTAGCCAAGGATAATAAGAAACTTTTATTTTTCATAGAATGGGGATATATTCTTCCTGAACTAAGAAGAAAAGGACATGTAGCATTGTTTGGAAAATTTTGTTTATCATATGCTTAATTCTAAAAAAATGGGCACTTGCACATTTTGCAGAATTAAGGGGTTTAAACACTTCATTTCNTTCAAAATGAATATTTGAGAGATGGAATAAGGTGAGGGAGCCTCCAGCCATGATAGAGAGGCTGAAGGCCAAAATACCAGAGTTGGTAATGCAGAGACAGAGTCCAATGGACACAAGGGAAGAGGGGAGCAAGAAACATTGATAGAAACTATAAGAATCCTGAAAATAGAAGTGCATAGATACAATGAAGAAAATGAGAGACTGATGAGAGAGAAAAGTTAGATAAATTCTCAAGTGTTGCAGAGCTTAAACCAATTGTAGAGGAAAACAAGGAATGGCTCCAAGTAAGGGGAAGAAGGAAGGTTTTGTGAAAGGAGAGATGATAGTGGAAGAACTGGTTATTCAAGAAGTGCTAATATAAATCATAGACATCACTCACCTCCCTACTCAGCAAGGAAGTTTTATGCATCTAAAGATTCCATAAATAGTCCAGAGGTGTCTCCTGTTAGGAACCAAAGAAGAAAACATGAATTGGAAATTTTGTAAGGAGATTTGAGGAAGCTCAAGGCACCATCCTTTGATGGTGAAAGAGAAAGGGAAGATGATGCTGAGGAATGGTTTCTTGGACTTAGGAGATATTTTCAAACGCATAACTATTCATCAAACCTAGCATCCAGAATTTCCACCTACCATTTATACAGGAAAGCTGCAATGCGGTGGGATCAACTGAAGCAAGTTGAACATATTAATGAGAGTAGGATCACTTGGAAGAAGTTCAAGAATTACTTCCTATTAATGAGAGTAGGATCACTTGGAAGAAGTTCAAGAAGTAATTCCAAAGGGAGTACCTCTCATAGAATTTCTATGACAAGAAAATGCAGGAGTTCTTTGAACTCAAGCTGGGAAGCATGACTATGGCAGAATATGAGAATAATTTCTTGGGGTTGTTAAAGTATGTCAGGTTCATTAATGATGAGAATGTAAAAATAGAAATATTTCTAAGTGGACTTCCATCCTTTTATAAAGAAAATATTAGGTATGATGAGCCCAATACCTTGACTCAGGCCATCATGAACGCTAAGTACTTGTATGAGCAAGGCTAGGGAAGAGAATCCCTGCAAAAATCTTGGAAGGATAAGAAGAAGGAGAAGTCCGATCAGAGGAGGAAAGGATTTAAACCTCCCTTCAATAGGAATGATCCTAATAGAAATCATCAACAATATTCTAAGGGTGAATCCAAGAAACAAGACTCCTTGGGAAAAAGGGGAAGACCACCAATCCAATGCTGGGGATGCAAAGAAGATCACCTATACAAGGATTTCCCACACATAAAGGATATATTGAAGAGTATGCACAACATCCAAGAGGCTACAATAGTCGAAGATATGGGAATAATTTATGCATTTTTAGATGATCGACAAGCAGAGTACCAATCCAATATGATCGAGGTGGAAGGTAAGATCATAAATCCGCTTGTTTCTATTTTAATTGATTCATGAGAAATTCATTGTTACATTGATCCTAAAATAGTGGATAGATTACATTTGGAGAAAAGTGAGCTTGGAAAATCAAGTTTGGTTCAGTTAGCCATTGGAAACAGAAGGAGAATCCATGATATGGTCAAAACTTGTTCTATAATTCTTAATGGTGTGAATACTAGTGTTGATATGAATATCATACCCTTGGGTCCTTATGATATTGTAATTGGAATGGATTGGTTGGAAAATCATCATGTTGTCCTAGATTATCATAGCAATACATTTACATGTCTTGATGGAGATGGAAAACGGAACACTGTGAAAGGAGTTCCAAGACCCATCTCTATAAGGGATATTTAATCCTTACAGATGAAGAGATGTTTTAGAAAAGGATGTCAATTGTATGCAGCTCATGTGGAAGAGCCAGAAAATACAAAGGGGCCAAGCCTTGAATATTTCTCGGTACTATAGGAATTTTAAGATGTATTCCAAGAAATACCAGGGTTTCCACCAAGAAGGGAGATAGATTTCTCAATTGATTTAGTGCCAAGAGCTTCTCCGGTGTCAAAAACACCTTATAGAATGAGCACACCAGAGTTAAAATAATTACAAATTTAGTTGGAGGAATTGTTGAAGAAAGGGTATATACATACAAGTGTTTCACCTTGGGGAGCACCAATACTTTTTGTCAAAAATAAGGATGGAAACTTGAGGTTGTGTATTGACTTTCGACAACTGAATAAGTATACTATAAAGAACAAGTATCCTCTACCCAGAATTGATGACCTGTTTGATCAGCTAAGAGGAGCAAAAATATTTTCAAAGATTGACCTGAGGTCAAGATACCATCAAGTAAGGATCAAGGAAGAAGACATTCATAAGATAACCTTTAGAACTAGGTATGGGCATTATCAATTTGGGCTGACCAATGCACCAACTATCTTTATGTGCTTAATGAATGGAATATTCATAAATTATTTGGATAAGTTTGTCATAGCTTTCTTGGATGACATACTTGTCTATTCCAAGTTTGAAGAGGAGCATGAACATCACTTAAGACTGGTATTGCAAGTGTTGAGAGAACATCAGTTGTATATCAATTTGAGTAAGTGTTATTTTTATCAAAAGCAGATCCATTACTAGGGACACATTATTTCAGAGAAAGGGATAATAGTAGATTCAGAGAAGATTGAAGCCATTAGAGGATGGACAACACCCAAAAATGTTTCAGAAGTCATATCTTTTATGGGATTAGCTGGTTACTACAGAAGGTTCATAGTAGGGTTCTCTAAGATTGCTCATCCCATCACTTATTTACAAAAGAAGGGAACTATATTTGACTGGACACCTATGTGTGAAGAGAATTTTAATCTATTGAAGGAATTACTCACTAGTGCACCTCTGTTAAAGATTGCTGACCCAAATGAAACTTTTGTGGTATGTACAGATGCATGTAAGGAAAGACTTGTAGGATTCCTCATGCAAAATGGACATGTCATTGGTTATGAGTCCAAAAAGCTTAAGGAACATGAGAGGAACTATGCCACTCATGACTTGGAGCTTGCTGCCATTGTCCACACCTTAAATATGTGGAGGCATTGTCTCACGGGGAAGAGATTTGAATGAAGGACATACCACATTGGCCTGAAGTATATTTTGAACAACCAACCTTGAATTCCAGGAAAACAAGATGGCTGGAATTTTTAAGTGAATATGACCTCGATATCAATCATATCAAAGGAAAAGAGAATAAATTTGTTAATGCACTTAGTAGAAGAGTGCATCTCATGCATGCTACTGCTTTCAATATGCATCAGTCAGACTTGAAGAGTAGGATTTTAGATGATATTCTTACAGATCAACATTACCTACAAATAAATGAAATCTTACAGCAAGGATATGTACAACATAAAATAAAGAAGTATGAGATAAAGGAATATGGATTACTTATGCATAAGAATACAATCTATGTTCCTAGTTCCAGATAACTGAGGAGTTTGGTATTGAAGGAAATGCATGATGTTCCTTATGTTGGACATCCCAGTTACCAGAAAATGGTTACAACAGTAAGAAGCCAATTATTTTGGCCAAGAATGAAAATGGATGTTGTTGATTACATCGCTCGATGTATGGAATGTCAGAAGGTGAAGACTGAGCATAGGCACCCAACGGGCTTTCTATAGCCATTACCAATCCCGGAGAAGAAATGGGAAGTGATAAACATTCATTTGATAACTAAATTACCTAGGACATCCAGACAATATGACTCAATCATGGTAGTGGTTGAAAAATTAACAAAGGCTGCTCATTTTGTTCTTATAAAAACAATACATACAATGAATAATATTGCAAAGGTTTACATGAGGGAGATTTCTAGGTTGCATGGGATACCTAGGACAATTGTCTCAGACAGAGATACAGAGTTTACCTCCAATTTATGGAGGGGATTGTTTAAAAATTTTGGTACAAATCTAAAATTTAGCACATCATACCATCCATAGTCAGATGGAAAAATAGAGAGGGTCAACTGAGTAATTGAAGATATGTTGAGAATGTATGTTATAACCCTAAATTGCACCAGACATGCATACCTGGGATCAGACCATCTTACTTGCTATATTTTCCAAGCCATCACTGAACAACTCTTCTAAAAAAACATCTTTTTGAAGGTATACGCACCCTACACCACTACTGCCCATGTACACATGCATGATGCACTATTACAGCCTGCGTACACTCACAAAAAAGTGCGAAAAATAAAAATAGCAAAGGGATACAGGTTTTTGGGCCGTTACCTAACTTTTTTGTCCGCCCACAGTAGGTCACCCAACCGGATGACTGTCCTTTTCAACTATAAAAGAAGGGGTTGTGGCCCCAAAAAAGATCAAAATCACGAGAGAAAAGAAACTCTGCCCATTTTCATATTCCCCGTTTTGCCCCAATATTTTGCAGCCACATTGTGAGTTTGAGCCAGAATTCCTTTTTCCTCCATTGCAAACCATTGCCATTTTCTTAGTGAGAACTAAAGAGGAGAAGGATACGTGGAATCATTTGGTGCATGGTGAAGAGGATCCCAGGACCGAGTTCGAGGGGAAGTTGCCGGTCTCATATTGTAAGCGACTTTTGTGAGATTCATATAAAGAAATACTTTTTCCATCCTGCCAAATGATGTCTTCAATCTTTGTGATTTGTTTTCTTTGTTGTTATGATATCTAACCCACTAATCTATATATAGAATGCATTCTTGTAGTTTCTTGTTTGTGATTAAGGTAGGACACTGAGTTTAAGGTAGGACTACCGGAGCCCTCTACTTTTCTTTTTACATGTGATTATGGGGCAATGGAGCGATAGTTGTTAAAAGTGGGAGACTTTAGATGGTTATCTCTACCTACATTTTAGAACCCTAGCATAGTCCATAGGGGGTTTTCCCGCAACTAGTAGAATTGGCGACCCTACTGGGGAAATCTCTAGGGTTTTGGGGGATATTCTTATTGGGTGCATTGAATCAGTTTATCTATTGTTTTTTGAGTTTTTGTAATCTTCTATTCCTTTAAGGTATTTTGGTCTTCCACACCAGTACTCCCTACCTATGCTTGACTATAGGTTTTCATTTGTTTTGAGAAGTTCCAGAGGTGTACGCGGCCTGCACGTGTACATATGCGCCCTGCCTTTAGACAACCCGCGTACATACATTGGTTGTTGAAGTGTCAGTAGCATGTCTATGTTGAGAATATATTTTGGAAAGAAGAGGAAGTCATCCTCTTCCCTGTCAGAAGTCATACTTCTCAGGGGTCTTCTTGATCTGGCCTCGGTCTCTGTTATAGCAGTCTGTAGCCTAGGTCTGACCTCAGAATAGATTTATTTTTATCAAAATATTTCTTGTGTTTTCTTTGATAGGGTTTTTAGACAATTTTGTGAGTCTGTTTTGATCTGCCTGTTTGGTATTTTCATTGACTCCCTGCGATCTACAATTGGGCCAGAAGTCATTTCTTGGTCCTGTCTTGTCAACATTTTCCCCTTTTTTTTGCTTTAGAAGAAACTAAAAGAATTCATTTTTAAATTTCTTGTTTTGAAGCATAAAACAATAAAAAAAAAGAGAGAGTTTTTCATTTCTTTGTTTGGTAAAGTAGTTTAGGTTAGTTACTTCATTTACCAAGGAAAAAGAAAGTTTTCTTAAGTTCTTTACTTGAATGCTTAGGACATTAAGTAGCTCGTAGTCGAGCAAAATCTTGTTTTAATTTTTTCTTTTCAAATACCTGAGAAAAGTAGTTACAAAAAGTTTGGTGAAAGAGTCTAATTTGGAAAATCTTTATTTGTGAAGAAGGAGTAATTTTGTTTTCAGTTTCACTTTATGCTCTTCTCTTTCATCTCTTAAAAACATCATTGGTTTCACTTTCATTCCTTTTGACCTAATACAACCACTAAAATTAACGCTTAATTAAAATTTATTAGACTTTGTGTTTGTAGGGTCCATCAATTTAGTCTAGGCTAGAGACTTGATTTAGGATTGGAGAGGAAACTCTTCAAGGCTACAAAAACAAACATAAGAGTCTGTGCTAGGGAGTGCTTGAAATTCTAGTAACCATGAAAGTTATCTAGGACCCCCCTCTAACACAGGTTCTAAACACGAGGTCGCATGCGGAAAGGTAGCAGAGATAACCCCTCCAAAGATGAACCAAGCATAGTGGGGAATGCATATAGAGGGATTATCTTGGGATTCCGCTGATCGCATTTTCCACGGATCTTCATGGGTATCGAATCTATTCGAGGTCCTCAGTTGTCTTTCAAAACACTTTCTTTTGATACCCTTGATAGGTTTCGGGCTTGATACCCTAATCATTGCGGTCCACCTGATTGTCGACTGTACCCGCCTGGTGACTGTTTGCGCGCTGGCAACCTAGTTGCCTTTATCTTAGTGAATTACACATGTGACTGCAGGGGTATACCACAGTGCCTAGGGTAGACATCAGGCCACACTTTGTAGAGTATACCCGGAGGGTGCTTTCATATTCGAGTTGCACTTGCACCGGTAAGCTGCTGTAGTGTTGGCTGGTGTAACTGTTCTTCCAACTAGCTAGTGATCTGCTTGTCTTATCTCATAGGAATAGTTTCTAGTGTGTCTTGGTTCTTGAACATTAATAGAAAGCCCTAATGTGTCATTGATGTTCTCACATAGTGGAGGATCAAAATCTCCTCCGGTCGCAAAGGCTTCTTGGCCTACTACCGGTTAATCTGGAGCCACCCCTACCACTGCTAAGGCAAAGACTATAATAGCATGGGTCTTTTGAGGCAACCGGGTCACAGGAAACTATACCGGACCCATCTCTGAGAAGAGAACATTTGAATCTAGAGGAACCAACCATTTATGACCTTGGAGAGGAATATCTTGGTCCATCTAACCCTCCAATCATTGATCTATCGGCGCCCATTGTTGTACAGGTTCGCCCTTACAAGCGTCAGGTAGTGTCACAAGCAGTGATGGAAACAAATCTTGCTACTTCTTCAGGGAATCCTCATATTTCCTCTACGACTCTTACTACAGGGGTTTCTCCTCATCCAAACCAGCCGTTGTCGGTCCGCACCACTATGGTATTGACCGCCTCTACCTCAGGCAATGGTCTGATTCTATCTATGGCGGTGACCACTGCTCCATTCACCCAGAGTGCGACCAGCCCTCCGTTTTCATATGGGATGCCTAGCTTCAATACGAATCTCGTCCTTTCCTACTCCACTCTACATACTTTACGTTTGGGGGAAGGGAGCTCGAACGATTCTCTACAAGGCTCCATGGGGGGAAGTTCAACTCCCTATAATGCTTTCCCTTATGGAGGGGGTCATATACCTCCTTCGTCCCCTTCGCTCGGTAGTACTCACCAGCACTTCGCTGGGCCGAACATAAACTATAGTTCATTTGGAGTAGGTAGTCAAGGACTTCCTTCTTATAGAACGCCGGTAGGTTCAAAGTCATTCTATTTTTTCGACACGTTTGGTAACAACGCATTCTCGTCAGTTGTCATCTCATCTGGGGGAAACCTCGGTTATGGACAACAAAATCCTATGCAAGGTACTATTCCTGCACAGGGGGAAAACTCAAGAATTCCTTCCCCACAAGGACCTTGGAATCCATGGCAGGGATCATTTCCCTCATCAGGGATGCTTACTAGGGGCAACCCCTTCCATAGCCAATGGAACCCCGAGCAAGGCTCAGGACCTATGCCCGTCAGATCGGCAGGGGGAAACCCTTCCCAAAATCCTTGGAATCCAACGTAAGCCCAACCTTCTATGTCCTATTACAGGATTCAGCCAATGACATCTCAACAAGCACAAAATCCATACACTGGTCACGACCATCGCTTTTACCAAAACCTTGACCAACAACCTAAGTTTTCCTGGCAACTTGATGCCAACCGAACTCCAAGCTCATTTTTCCCTGGTTATAACCAACAACCCAAACTTTCATTTCTAGCAAATTTGTATTTGCCATACTTGTCAAGGTTACTAAACGACCCCATCTGTCATGATCTGCATTGGCCTCTTATGCCAACCAAGTTTCCTTTGAACATTCCATAGTTCAAAGCTAAGACTAATGAAGATCCAAGCGATCATGTGACTACCTTCCATCTATGGTGCTTGTACAACTCATTGAGAGATGACTCCATCCAGTTGTGTTTGTTTCAACACACTCTCATCGGGAGTGTCGCGAAATGGTACATTGAGCTCGACCACTCAAGATACTCTACCTTTGGTGAATTGGCAATGGTTTTCTTAAACCATTTTCAATTACCTGTGAGATATGATGTCGACACCAAACTGCTAGCCAACTTTGAGCAAACAAAGGTGTACCATATCTTAGATCACATCTGAGAATGGAGATGCCAGAAGAGTTTGATAAAAGTACTAGTCCCACCATCATTCATGCTTGAGTGGTTCCTTAAGTCTTTGGTACCTCAGTTATCTAAAGATGACGCAACATCAGGGGTATTTTCAAAAGAAGAAGCGATAATGAGAGCTCAACAACTAGAGTTGATTTACTCTCAGTCTAGTTTACTTTATGAAGATTTTCCAGATGCACCATGGTCAATACTTGACAAGGACATACAAGGATTTGGACCACATGCCGATGGTATTGTTGGTTCAGCGAAAATGAAGTCCGCTGATCAACTTTCAAATCAATTGCAACAATTGTTAATACAACAGACAACGGCCAACCAGACCACTAGTTCAGTTTCTCCCCCTACCCAAACATCGGATGTACATAGTGTGTAATCGACAAATCCCAAGGACACCTAGTAGCCTAACAGAAAAAAAAAAATGAAAGAAGGGTAAGGGGGATAAGAAACCTACCAATAATGATGGTGGCGGTAACATAGAGAAGAAGAAGTCGAAGTATCCATGTAACCTTTTCACGGAAGACCACTTGACTCACCAGTGCCCTCGGCTTGTGGAGGCCTAGAAGTTATTGGCACAGCAACATGCTGCCATGTTAACGAACCCATTTCCACATGGGAAAAATTTAACTCAATCTTATTCGACCACAGAAGGGGATAGTCAGGGACCCCCTCCGTCTTCGAGTAATCCTTTCTCCGTGAATGTGTACATGATGAAAGGTAGCGTTGATATAACAACTAGGACATGCAATTATGGAATGTCAAACACCTCTGAGAAGAGTAAAGAAGCTGAAAACCCACCTCTTCCTCTCCAGATTGAGAAGACGTTGGGTGAAAAAAAGACACGCATCCCAAAAGGTGCGTTCAAGAAAGCTTCCCACAACCCAAATGCAAGGGCTACCCAAAACTACTCTGTAGTGGAAGATTTGTCACAAACCCCTTGCGTGATGTCAGCTTTGGAGGTCCTCTAAAGCTTCCCTTCTTAGAGAAAGGCTTTGTTAGTTGCCTTAGGATCTTCCAAGACTTGTAATCCAGGAACAATCTTGCCTGATACGATCGACTTAAAACCTCGTCTTTCTTACCACGTGGCATTTTAGATAGTAGTGGCTTACACCATGAACACTTTTACCCAGAACATTTTTCACACAGTGGTTGATGAGGGCACCTCAACATGCATGATTACTTTGGCATGTTGGAAGGCCATTGGCCAACCCGGTTTGTCTCCGTCACCTACTCTTCTTACTTCTTTCGACGGTCATTCATTTCGACCACATGGAATCATCCCCTCTTTCCCCATGCAGTTAAGGGGAAAGACCGTGTTCGTCGAGGTTGAAGTGCTCGATGTGTCTCTCGACTACAATATCTTGTTAGGAAGGAGTTGGACCTACGCTATGCAAGCAGTGGTCGGGACAGTTTTCTGGGTCTTGTTGTTTCCACATGAGAGTCGGATCGTGTCCATTGATTAGTTATCCTTCTCCCTTCCTGACCTTTCATCAGGGGCATCCACGGTCCCGATGATTTACAAACCTTAGCCCAACATCGTCAACATAGGCCTTGGTTTTTGCCCACCTTTTATGGGTACTTTCAATTACCCACCTCCGACCGACAATGTCGCTTACATATTGGCTTTCCTCGACCAGCCTAAGGCTGAAATTTTTCAAGTCTCGTCATTTCGTATGACTTACCTTGATGATCTGTGGACTCTTCCTTCCCCATCAGTCATAATGGAAGGGACAGGGCACCATGGCATGTCCATGCCTTTGTCTGCAACAGAGGTTGTGTACTCTACAGTCCAACAAGGTTCCACTAATCCCAATCCGACTCCCGCATAGGAGTTAGATCTGGTTCTCGAGCCTATTTGGGCTCAAGGTTCCCTCACCGATACTGATTCTTTATAATTAGTCTTTCCCTTAGATGAGGCGATTATTGAGGCAATGACTAGTCCAGACAGACCCTAGGATGATCTCCATCACAGATCTTATTTCCTCCCAGAGTTAAGAAGAATTGAAGCAGGTGAATTTTCTTTGACTATGACTGGAGATAGGTCTTGTCCTATCAATCCTTTGACTATGCACATAGTATACACTAAAGGAAATATGGAAACCATCACTAAAACAATACCTATTGATATCTATAGAACCCCTGACATCATGGAGAATTTCTTTGTCGGAGCAGACTGCTCCCTCGAAGAGATCTGAATATACAAGGATTTATTTAAAGAATTTCGTGACGTGTTTTCCTGGTCTTATGAGAAAATGCCAAGCATAGATCCAAGAATTGTTGAACATGAAATCACAACATATCCTGATGCTAAGCCAGTCTGGCAGAAACTTTGTCCGGTTAATCCTAGGAAAACAGTAGTTATTAAGGCTGAAGTAGAGAAACTGCTTAAAGTTGGTTTCATCTACCCCGTCCAATTGACTCAATGGGTGTCAAATCCCGTTCCAGTCGACAAAAAATAGGGTACGATTCACATATGTACGAACTTTCGTGATTTGAACAAGGCTTGTCCAAAGGAAAATTTCCCTACGCCATTTATTGACTAGATAGTCCATGAATGCGCATGTTGCGAAGCCTTTTCTTTCATGGATGGTTTTTTGGGATACAATCAGATACATATCAAACCCGAAGACCAAAATAAAACCTCTTTCATTTGTCGTTGGGGTACATTCTCTTATCAGAAGATGTCTTTTGGTCTGAAAAATGCAGGAGCTACATTTAGCAGGCCATGTCTTTCACTTTCCATGATCTCAAAAACATAGTCGAGGCTTATCTTTATGATTTAGCATCATGATCTCATAAGAGATTTGATCATCCCACACACCTCCGACTCATCTTTGAGCGATGTCGCTACTACCAGATCTGCTTGAATCCAAACAAATGTAGTTTTTGTGTAACGCCGGGTCGTCTGCTAGGTTTCAAAGTTCAACAATAGGGATCATGGTCGATCCTCTAAAGGTTGAGGTGATAATTCAGTTATCTCCCCCATGCACATTTCTCCAGATTCATAGTTTACAAGGAAAAGAGAACTTTTTACGGCGTTTCATTGCAAACTATGCCTAGATCACAAAAGGTTTCATGCGTTTACTAAAGAAGGACGTTCCTTTTCAGTGGGAAGATGTCGCTCAATGCTCTTTCAAAGCTTTGAAATGTGCCCTCATGTCTACCCCTCTGCTTCGGCCACCCAGTTATAGTAAATATTTCTTATTGTACTTGGTCGTGGCGGAGTAAACCATCACCATGGTATTGGTTTAGGAGGATGATTTTCTTGAAGAATAAGTGATTTATTACCTGAGTCGAGGCCTGGTTGGACCAGAACTCAATTATTCCCACGTTGAAAAACTTGTGTTGGCAGCAATTCATGCTGTCCAATGGTTCTGTCATTATATCTTGTTTTGCAAGACCACCGTCATTGTTGTCATGAATATGTTTCAATACGTGTTAACATGACGTGTAATCGGTGGAAAGATCAGTAAATGGATAGTTATCCTCCAAGAATTTGAATTATATTTTGTTTCGTGAAAATCCAAAAAGTATTTGGTCTTCGCGGAACTCATCTTAGAACTTCCGGTCAAATCAGGTGATGTGATACCCAAAGAGCTGCCTATTAAAGGAGACATGTTTTTGATCACATATTCAGACCCCTGGTATGGAGATATACTAGTCTATCTCCCAACTCTGAAGTGCCCCACCTCTTATTCTCGTGATGAGCGTCGCTATATATGCCATCAGGCCAAGAACTATCTCATACTCGAGGACACTCTATATTGTCGAGGTCTAGATTGCATCCTTCACCAATGTCTTACTCATGAAGAAGAAGAATTAGTGCTTAACAATTGCCACACTAGATCATGTGGTGGTGATTTGTCTGGGTTGGAAACAACCCAAAAGATTCTATGAGCTAGTTACTTTTGGCCGACATTAATCAAAGATTGTGTTGAATAGGTCAAGAAGTTCCACCCATGTTAGATCTTATCTCGGAAGATGAGGGAACACCTCGCTCCCATGTTTCCCGTCATCACAGTTGGTCCCTTCACCAAGTGGGGGATTGATTACACTACATGCAACCCCCCTTCATCAAGGGGGCACTGTTATATCATCATAACAGTAGACTACTTCACGAAGTGGGTCGAAGCTATGCCAACGTTCAAGTATTATGGCGAGACCACAACTCTCTTTTTGTTTAACCAGATAGTAGCAAGGTTCGACGTCCTGAGAGAGATTATGACTAACCATGGTAGTCACTTTCAGAACAAAATGATGTCTGAGTTAACATCAAATCTTGGGTTGAGG
>SNQJ01S0013819.1:250932-273826 GCA_010110895.2 Picea sitchensis
CGACATTATGGGCCTACCGAATGTCCGTTAAGACTGCAACTAGTTTCTCATCTTTTCAACTCGCTTATGGGATGGAAGAAGTCTTCCCTAGAGAGTGCCAGATCCCATCTCTAAAGTTGGTAGTACAGTTACTTCCAAACACTTCACCACTTGAAGAGCATTTATTATATCTTAAGCAGCTCAATGAGCAGTGTCGAGATGAAACCTTAGCTAATGTGGCTCACAAACAAAAATTCAAATGTCATATGATCAGCCCATTCATCCTCAGATTTTCTCTAAAGGTGACCTTGTCCTACTCTATGACCAAGATAAGGATCCCCTAGGGGCAGGCAAGTTCAAACCCATGTGGTTCTGACTATTCATCATGAAGGAGGTTCTAAAGAAGGGAGCTTATCATCTGGTGGACTTTGAGGGAAATTCTTTGGCGGAGCCTAAAAATGGGCTCTACCTCAAGAACTATTACTCATAGGTAGGTCACCTTGGGTAACTTCTTGTAACATATGTATAGTTCTTGTACATGGTTCTTTTAGTTTTTGTCTTTTTGGTTTTATGGATGTGCCATTTTTGATGTCATATTTTTCACTGTGGTAGATGTCAAGTGAATCAGAGGTGTTCAATGGGTTTGCAGATGGTGCTAGTCAGCACACATGGAGGCTTGATTTCGCAGCTTGGGTTATTTTCACACCTCAGGGCCAGTTGCTATCTTCAGGAGGCATTTTTTTAAGCGACGCCACAAACAATGTTTCCGAATACAACACAGTTTTAGAGTTGCTTCGTGATGCTTTGTCGCATGGTATCTCTCACCTCTGGGTCTACTTAGATGCTCAGTTGGTTGTGTCCCAGTTAAATGGGGTTTACCGCATTTACGATCCTACTCTACACCAATGATTCCTTAGGGTAAGTCTCTTAGAACGAAGCTTTGATCACATCACGTATATCCATGTTCCTAGGAGATTGAATCAAATCACAGATAATCTAGCTAACCATGTATTAGATTGGTGTTTTTCACACATGTAAGAAAAGAACACACGCACATGTAAATACATTTGTAAATAAAATGTAATCCATAAGACAAAAAAAGAGGTAAAAATACATATATATATCGAAAGTATCAAAGTACATGGGTGGGCGCAAGCGCCTCAAAAAATATAGGTCCAATAAGATTCACGGGGCTTATTCCCTCAAAAAATATACAAAATATTCCCTCGGCACATAAGTAGTCTGGCCTAGCTAAGGGTGGGACCTATTGGACCTGTCATAGTGAACAACGATGTTTTCCAAACGACGAAAAAGTTGGACCCAGGTTTGTGGAACCCCAACTACATGAGGTTGCATCGATGGTGGTAGATCCTCGATCTCTTCCATTGGGACTATGCAAGTGATCATGGTAAGGTTCTGCTCCACCCGTCTCAAAACTCTCTCAGCCTCTCCGGCTGGAGGTCCCCCTGTTTCTGCTAGTCCGCCAGCCGTGGCTGGTCCTACCTCTAATCAAGGGCACCACCTGGACCTCACAAAGTTTGTTGGATGCACTGGTCCCACATATGTACATAACAGATACATAGTTGTCAGATATTCTGGTCCACATTAAAAATAGTGATATATATAAAAGGAAATAAAAATTAAATAACTTTGAAAAAAAAAAACATACCTAGCTCTCCTTGCTCCACTCCGGGAGGTACGAGCATATCAGGATCCCTAGAAAAGTCGATCCTGGCATAAGGGTAGTCCTCTATAGTCGGAATCTGTCGATACCACCAGTCAAAAAATTTATCATCGAAGGCCTCAATCATCCTCCCTCCCCCCTGTCACAGTAACAACGCCACCCATCTGCATAATGCTAGGAGAGAGGCCATGTGCCCTTGTACCATCTCTCGAGGACTAAGACTGGGTACCCTCTTAAAGAAGAAAGAGCATAAAACGGTCCCAGACCCGAAGTTTCTATGTTCCCGCAGACGACACTCTGTCAACTGTCTCTTCATGCATGTCAGCATGGTTGTGCTCCAGTAAAAAATTTGTGCATTTAAGCACTACACCGCACAATGCATGTCATGTGCTTGGGAAGCCTGATGTAGAGATGCAGATGCAGTGATCCGCCCAATGAGTAGAACTATCACTTTTAGTGATAGGTTGTTGATCTTGTGTATAGGCACCTGAGAACCTAATTTCTCGGTACTAGCCTCGCAATGGAGTCCAATCAACTCCTCAATGTTGTGAGGCCCAGGGGGAAAAGTACGCAAATTAATTGGATCACCTCTCCTTGAGAGACCAGTCAGGAAGTAAATGTCTTCAGTCATTGGATTCAACGACTTCCCCTCAAGCATAAATGCCTCCGCATCTGGGTGCCAATAATCTACCAAGGCGTTCAACAGCCTGGGTTGTGCCCTCATAAATGGACACTGGAAGAATTTCAACAAACCACATTGAGCTAAGATAGAGACAGCAACAGGGTCTTCTGAGACCAAAAAATCAATGTCCTCATGCTCCCTCTCTCTCCAATGAACATACATCCTGCAAAATGACAAAGTCATGGGGAGTTAACTCTTGTTTTTATTTTTTATTTTTTCCACTTATGGGAGGGTGTACGCGGGTTGTCTTGGTGACAGTCGCATGTGTACATGAGAAAATTATCTCATGCTCGTGTGCACATGTAGGTTGTGCTTGGACATCCTGCGTACATGTAGGGCCGACCTCTTTAAAGGTCAGCACACCCCCCCCCGAAAAATAAAAAGAAATGAAAAAAGGAAGAATGGAAATGCAAGAGGGGATAGTTTGTACTTACTTGGTCAAGCGGAAGTTCATTTCATCCACTGAAGCTCCCGGAATCAACTCTTTTGGCAAAGGTGTGTTTTTTGAATTTTGTTCAATTCTCAATTTACAATGGTGATAATGAGCTGTCAGCTTCTATTTATAGACTTTTTGGCCCCATTTTGTCATTTTTTGAACCCTTTTGTCTTTTTTTCTAGCCTGAAAATCGTTTAATATGGTTCTTGAGTTTCTTATGGGATGTTACGATAAACATTACTTTTGGTATCGGGAAACATTTTGAGAGTTGGGGCACTTTTTAGGTCCTTCGGTGAAAAGTCATTTTTCAAACTTTGTGCATGTAAGATAGGATTCCACCTCCACTTTCTACATCTTGTTACCTTTTTCTCTTTTCCATAGGATTGATCCCATCGAATTGCGACATGGAACCCTCACTGTTGCTTTAGAAGTGTCGTAATTTAGTGGTAGATCCTACCTTCACATGGAGGCCCTAGGTAGATCCAGGTTTCTTTTTTGTGTCCATTTTGTCACTAATGATTATAGGTTCAGGAGTCCTTGCTATTTTTTCTTGATTACGTGTTTGAGACTCACTTTCATGATTCATTATCGCTTTTGACCTCACCCTCGAGACTCACAAACATTGACGGGTCTTCTTTTAATCTCTTTTTAGACCCTTTAAACATGAAAATATTGTCGAGTGATCTTGTTTCCCTTCACGCTCGCCAAACTAAAATCAGAACGCACGTCTTTCCTGAGGTAGTTTACCCATTTTTTGGTCCAGACGGTCAAATGTACGAACAAAGGTTTACTCTAAGAACCTGGGTTCTCTAGAAGAGTATTCTCAGGTATAATTTTAGCCCTTTGTTGGGCCCGAGGGACTAAATTTAAGAAAAAGGAACACCCCCCGGAGTCCATAGTTAAGCTCTTTTCAAACTCCCTAAAATTGAAAAGATGGCCAAGTGACCTTGTTTCTTCACACTCGTTAAATTGTTCCAGAAGAACATCCTCTATGGAGTCCATAGTTAAGCTCTTTTCAGACTACTTAAATATGAAAAGATTGCTGAGTGATCTTGTCTTTGTCACACTCGTTAAAATGATTTTGAATAGACATCTTTTCGGTGCTATTTTACCCCTTTTTCGAATCGACTGGACTATCTGCAAAAAAGGTACCCCAATGGAGTCTTCTTTTACGCTTTTTCAGACTCTCTAAAAATGAAAAATCGTCAAGCTTACCTTCTCTGGGCTTGTTAAAATTACATCGAAGGATGTTATCATTGTGTCTTGTTAATCGCATTTGCATTCCTGCGTATTTGGCCTAATTCTGGCTCCATGTTTCTTTCAACTGAACCATCTGAAGAATGCCTTATAATGCAAGCCTTGTAGCACTTTGCCTTTGCGTCTTGTCACCTTGAGCCATGGAGGAATTTTCCTTAGTGTCCTTTTCCTGCACATGTCTCCTTTCTATGAGCATCAGTGTGTTCCTTGCAGTTGGAACTAGTATGTTTGTGACACTTGTTCCTCCTTTGTAATGTAGCATTCTTTTATTCTTTTTTAAGATTTCCAAAATTATTGAAAAAGAAAAAAAAATCAAATACACCCCAAAAAGAGGAAGGGAAAAGTATTTTTTTTTTTTTATCAGCACAATGAGTTGCCCTTGGACAGAGCACATCCTTCCATTTGTTTGTTAAGCTCTTGGATTTAATATGACCTTAGGAAGTTGTTCTCGCTACATAGAGTTGTGTCCTCCTCCATTTGGTTTTTCTTCCAAACACATTGAGAATATGTGTTGCCTCCTGCATCATAAAATTATGTCAATGTCATGCTTCCCGAGTCTCATCATTTGTAGTACTTTTTTCCAAGGGAAGTTTTACTAAACTTGAGTTAGCCCTTCTGCATTTTGTCTCTTGTCCTCATGCCCAGCCATCCCGAAATACCAATCAAGTCCTTGTTCAAAATCAATGAAGTTCTCTGCCTGATCACCGAGATCCTCTTTTCTACTCCCAACGAGTCGTCGAAGACCTCTAGGTAGTGAAGTCGTGCACTCATATTACACTCCTACCCGAGTTTTGAAGATCTTGAAGTTGTTGCTCGAGCTTTGAAGGCCTCATCTCCATCCCTCAGGTGTCATTAGCTTCTTAATGGATACTATAAATGTATATATGTTGATTTTGAGAGGTAGATCTGTTGTGTATTGCTTGCGCCTACACTTTATATAGTTATATGACATCGATTTGCAGTGTATTTGATTGGCAACCATGATTTTATTTCATCCTGAAAATGGGTATGCCCACCTCGGTGAGACAAATTATTATTTTGCAGATGGTACCGCCCGAACTCTGGTCTCTGGTCTCACTCGCTTCGTATGTCGGTGAAGATTTGTAATGTATTTCGGCCATCAGATGCTCTTCTGACCTCACACATTAGGGGGCATCTGTTATAACCCTAAATTGCACCAGACATGCATACCTAGCATCAGGCCATCTTACTTGCTATCTTTTCCAAGCCATCACTGAAAAAATCTTCTAAAAAACCATCCTTTTGAAGGTATACATGCCCTACATAACTACTTCCCATGTACACACACATGTTGCACCATTACAGCCTACGTACACTCACAAAAAAGCGCGAAATATAAAAATAGCAAAGGGATATAGGTTTTTGGGCCGTTACCTAACTTTTTGAACACCCATAGTAGGTCACCCAACCAGATGACTATCCTTTTCACCTATAAAAGAAGGGGTTGGGGCCCCAAAAAAGATAAGAAGCACGAGAGCAAAGAAACTCCACCCATTTTCATATTCCCCCTTTTGCCCCAATATTTTGCAACCAGATTGTGAGTTTGAGCCAGAATTCCTTTTTCCTCCATTGCAAACCCTTTCCATTTACTTAGTGAGAATTGAAGAGGAGAAGGATACATGGAAGCATATGGTGCATGGTGAAGAGGATCCCAGGACCGAGTTCTAGGAGAAGTTGTTGGTCTCATATTGTAAGCGACTTCTGTGAGATTAATATAAAGATTTCTAAGTGGACTTTCCGGATTTTTATAAAGAAAATATTAGGTATGATGAGCCCAAGACCTTGACTAAGGCCATCATGAAGGCTAAGTACCTATATGAGCAAGGCCAGGGAAGAGAATCCCTGCAGAAATCTTGGAAGGATAAGAAGAAGGAGAAGTCCGATCAGAGGAGGAAAGGATTCAAACCTCCCTTCAATAGGAATGAGCCTAATAGAAATCATCAACAGTATGCTAAGGGTGAATCCAATAAAGAAGACTCCTTGGAAAAATGGGGAATACCACCAATCCAATGTTGGGGATGCAAAGAATATCACCTATACAAGGATATCCCACACATAAAGGATAGAGTGAAGACTATTCACAATGTCCAAGAGGCTACAATAGTCGAAGATATGGGAATAATTCATGCATATTTAGATGATCGAGGTGGAAGGTAAGATTATAAACCAACATGTTGCTATTTTAATTGATTCATGAGCAAGACATTGTTACATTGATCCTAAAATAGGGGATACATTACATTTGGAGAAAAGTAATCTTGGAAAGTCAAGTTTGGTTCAGTTAGCCATTGGAAATAGAAGGAGAATCCATGATATGGTCAGAAGTTGTTCCATAAGTCTTAATGGTGTGAATACTAGTGTTGATCTGAATATCATACCCTTGGGGTCTTATGATATTGTAATTAGAATGGATTGGTTGGAAAAGCATGATGTTGTCCTAGATNGTCATAGAAATACATTTAGATGTCTTGATGGATATGGAAAACAAAACACTGTGAAAGGAGTTCCAAGACCCATCTCTATAAGGGATATTTCAGCCTTACAGCTGAAGAGATGTTTTATAAAAGGATGTCAATTGTATGGCGCAGCTCATGTGGAAGAGCCAGAAAACACAAAGGGGCCAAGCCTTGAAGATTTCTTGGTACTATAGGAATTTGAAGATGTATTCCAAGTGTTGGCGTTGGAAGTCACTCCTAGATTGCAGCAAGAGCAGAGCCCGACGCCCATCAATTTATGTCACGATTTTTTTATAAAAGGGGTGATCAAATGGAAGAAAACTCAGGACAATATCCCTCACTCAGAAAATTGGGTTGGAACAACAAAGACATGCGAGGTCTTGATTCAACTTAAGCCAGAAAGTTTTCATAGTGGTGAGTAAGTGAAAGAAAAGAAGGGAAAAGTCTCAGATATGAGATCCTCTCAGACCAAAGAAACTTCAAATTAAACCTCAAATGTTGCGGAACTAATACAATCAAACATACGTCATATAGTTACAACAACACCCGACTGGATCATCCATGCCCGGGCTCTTAAGATTCAGAAGAATGAGGAAAGGAGAAGGTTAGCCGCCATTAAACAAGAAATATCAAAATATCATTGTATAACCAGAGAACCAGAGGCTTTGTTAAAGCTTTACAGTCGAGAGCTTATATCTACCATCGATCCTTACAAAATACAAAAAACTGAGAATATATACTCATAAAAGTACGCTCCCTTGGCACCAGGAGGGTAGCTGAAACATTAAAGTCCAACTTAACGTGTGCAGGCTCTTCTGGTCGGACAAGAACATCAGATCGACATGGCCCTTTTAGATCAACCTGCACATAGGACGGTCTTGGGCAGACTGCCTGCCAGAACCTTCATGCCTTAGATTCATGGCTAGAGATGAAGTTTCAGCTACCAACTCAATGTTCATTAATTTCCTTCCTCTATGGCGGGTGGACGAAACTTCGAGCATAAAGAACGGCCACGCACTTGCTTCCCAGGGCTCAGAAGCTAGCCTCCCTTTATTTTGGCTCTGCCCTCAATGTAACCCATGGCCATGACCTAGAGCCTTTCTCTAGGGAGCTTCAACCTTTCTCCTTTCGGGAGATTCCTCAACTCTTGCATCCAGGATCCTTGGCGATTAAAACTGCAAAAAAAAATGGCCCTTCATATCGGCGGTTGGATTTGGCTTCAAAATCAATGGACACAATCCACTTTCCCTTGAACATATTGGCTCCACGTCCCTCATCTGCTTTGTCCCTACTCCATACAACCTTGCGCTATGATTGTGGGCCCACACCCAAGGCGTCTTCGCATCTCGCGTATTGTGAATGGAAGGGGGTCGACCCTTGTATTTCAAAGTCACGATAGGTGAAGTTGTGACAGAGCCCAATCGTTCACCACGCATTTCTAGGGTCAACAACCTGGATCATTTCGACGAGACCATGGGCCCGACTCCTAGGCTCCTTTGCAACTCGCGTATCATGGATGGGAGGGGGGTCGATCCTTGTTTTTCAAAGTCGTGATAGGTGAAGTTACGACAGAGCCCAATCGTGAGTCATGTGTTCCTCCTTGATCGGATGGCCCTGATCATTTCGACGATACTAAGCGCCCTTTCTTGTGCTAAACTTGGCGCAACTTCATCGACTGCAATTATCCACCGATCGACAATCTGCTCCATCAATCGATCCTGGTCATTGAACACTGGATAGCCCATCTGCTAACATTTTAAGCCCGAAATGGAGATTTTATGCACTGCAACATTGCGCTCACGGCCGCATCCTTGGAGAAAATGCCTTTGTTGGGATTTTAAACCCATTTCTTCACAGTTCACGTCATGACCTCAAAAGGAGAGAAAACAACCCCCCCTTTTACAAGAATTAATGTTAACATTAGGCTCCATAGGGGATAGAGTCATCCCTGTGATGATCTGAGAACTCATTTGCAGCTTCAGTGCCTTGCTGTTGGGCTATAGAGTCATTTATTAAGCCGAAAATAAATAAACAACCAAAAGGACAATATTTACAAACAAAGGAGCCGTCTTAGGCTCAAACAAAACATTTCTTCAGGAAATGCCCATTTACTGGGCCGTTAAAAACTTCTTCACCCTCCAAATCCTGCAACCTGTATGTGTTATTTGAGAAAACTTCAGAGATTTTGAAAGGCCCGATCCAGAGGGCATCAAACTTGTTGTGTTTATCCCTATCCTGCCTGGGTGCATCCCACTTAAGAACCAAATATCCCATCTTGAATTCCTTCTTCCTGACCTTCTTGTCAAAGGCCTGCTTGATCTTCTGCTGACAATTGTAAGCTCTGTCCATTACCTGCTCCCTGATCTGATCCACTTCCATCATTTGATGAATCCTTTTGACCATATGGTCCAACTCTCCTTCATGATCCTGAAAGAATTTTGCTACAGGTAAAGCGAGCTGGGTGGGAAAAACAACCTCCATCCCATAAACAAGTTGAAAAGGTGAGGTGCCCAGAGATTTATTCGTTGTCACTCGATCGACCCATAGAGTGAATTTGAGCTTTGAATCCCAGGCCCTCTTATTTTCTTCCAATAATCTTTTAATGAGATTGATCATGATTTTATTAGAAGATTCTGCCAGTCCATTTCCTTGAGGATAATAGGGAGTGGAGTGAATTACTGAAATCTCAAACTACTCACAGAAGTTAACCAGGGGCTCAGACTTGAAAGAAGTAGCATCATCGGTGACAATTCTGCTGGGACAGCCAAATCTGGCTATGATGTCCTCCAGGAAGTTGATAATTACCTTCTGTGAAGCACTCCTAGTGGGGACAACCTCTATCCACTTGGTGAAATAGCCTATTGCAGTTAGGATCCATCTGTGTTGGTCACTCGAAGGAGGATGAATTTCTCCAATGAAGTCCAACCCCCACTGTTGAAAGGGTGTTGAAGCTACTACAGGCTTTAGTGGCAGAGATTTGAGTTGCTGCTTTCCTGAGAACCTTTGGCATTTTATGCAAGCTATGATTTCTCTGCAAACATCAGTGAATAAGGTGGGTCAGTAGTACCCATCCCTGAGAATTTTGTGGGTTGTGGTCTTCTAGAAATGATACCCCCCACAAAGGCCGCTGTGGAAATCAAACATAACTTTATGGGCTTTCTGTGGGTTCAGACACATCAGAAATAGCCCTAGAGGGTCTCTCCAGTACAAGACATGGTCAATAAGGAAATACCTAACTACCTTGAGCTTTAAATCTCTTTCCTTGCTTTTTCCCATTCCATCAGGAGGCTTCAGCTCTTGCAGAAAGTACAAAATGTCTCTGTACTAGGTGCATTCTTCTAGTGATAAGCCACTCTGAGAGCTTTTGTTGGGTGACTCAACTTGCTGATTTCTTGAGAAAGCATTGATGAAGCTAACCCCCAAGGCCTTGCAATTGGATTCAGACAGTAGCTTGGCTAAACCCTTCCCTTTAACCAACTTGGTGGGCTTAATCTCCTAGTCAAGCTCCAGGATCTTGGCAATCCATTTACCTCTTCTCCCATCTATGTCCTGCTGTATAAGGATGTCCTTCACAGAGGTTGAAGGAACATATGCAGTCACTTTTGAATGCAAGACATATACTCTAAAAGCTTTGAGGGCTTTCACCAAGGCATATGCCTTCTTCTCCATGATCTTGTACCTGATTTCTGCATCTCTCAATGCCTTACTAAAGAAGGAAATAGGTTGCTCTTGCCCTTCCTCATTTTTATGCAATAAGACCGTTGCTACTGTATCAAAAGAAGCAAAAGAAAAAATTAGGAAATCCTTGGAATAGTCAGGACTGATCAGCACAAGTGCCTCAGCCAATGCCTTCTTTATTTGGACAAAATATTCCCTAGGTTCAGTAGTTCACTTTACTTCATTTCCCTTTCTGAGCATGGCTATGATGTGTTTCACCACCTTAGCAAAATTTGAGACGAACCTCCTCAGAAAGTTAATCTTCCCTAAAAAGGCCTGGACTTCTTTTCTAGACCTGGGAAGTGACAGGGTCTGAATTGCCTCTACCCTGCTAGGATCAATTCTCACTCCTTTTGCTGATACTATATGGCCTAACAGCTTCCCCTCCTTCATAGAAAACAAATATTTCTTGGGATTTAAGGATAGGCCAAACTTCCGACATTTCAAGAAAACTCTCCTCAAGTGGCAGCGATGCTCTTTATTGGACCTAGAGAAGACTGTGATGTCATCCAGATATATCACCACAAACTGATCTTTCTCCCCGATGAAGGTTATATCCATGGCTTGCTGAAATGTTGCCCCCACATTCATCAATCCAAAAGGCATTTTGGCGTACATGAATGTGCCCCAAGGAGTGGTGAAGGCCATTTTTTCTCTATCCTCAGGCATGACTCATATCTGATTATAGCCAGAAAAACCATCAATCATAGATATCCTAGATGCACCAGTTACCCTCTGCAATAGGTGTTCCATTTTGGGCAAGGGATAGTTGTCTTTCTTTGAGCTCCTGTTCAGGTTCTTGAAATCAACACAGAGCCTGATTTCTCCACTTTTCTTCCTCATGAGGACCAGATTGGCCACCCACTCAGAATATCTCAAGGGGACAATGATTTGGGCATCTAACAACTTCTTCACCTCTCTCTCCATGATAGGAAGAAACATGGGGTTTATCTGTCTTAGCTTCTGCCTAAATGGCTTATCCTCTTCATTCAGTGGGATCTTGTGTTCGATGACAGATGTGTCATATGTCTTAAGGTCTTCATAAGTCCATGCAAACACATCAGCAAATTCTCTTAATAACTCAGTATATTGGGCCCTCTGTTCTTGGGTCGGGCTGCTTGACAACTTGACAAACTTAGGCTCCTCCTGTGTGCCAATGTTGCACTCAACTGTATCAACATCTCCTCTTGAAATCCTACCCTTTACTGCCACATCATTCCCATCGAACAGTATTTCTAAAGGGATTAATCCTTTAGGAATGTGATTGCTAGGCAACTAAACAATATGGTGAATAAGAATTTTATTTAAAAAAGCCTCAGGGTGAGGGTCACCTTCAGGATTAGGGTCCTGATCAATGTGCAATGCATAAAATTCATCGACAGACTGAAGAAATTTTTCGATTTCAAGATCATCTTCGAATACCTTCCAATGCTTGACATTGTCTGGGATGGATGGTCTATATCTTATCTCGACCCCATATTTGATCTTAGGTGGCAAAGGGATCTTGAATAGACTAGCTGAGACAGCTAAGGAATCGGCCAAAGTATTCTCCTCTCATGGAATGAAAGAAACGTTGAAAGTCGAGAAGAAATTATCAATCAGGTCCCATACCTCATTTTTGTAACTCCTGAGCCGAGGATGCTTAGCCCGATAAGCATTTCTGACTTGCTGGATTATCAACTCAGCATCTCCAAACACTGCTATCTCCTTAATTCCCTTTTCTTTTGCAACCCTCATACCCAGAACAAGAGCTTCATACTCTTCCACATTGTTGGTGGTTTCAAATTCCATCTTGTATGACAGGGATATGGTCTCCTAACAAGGTGACATGAAAACCACTCCAGCGCCAACACCTATGCTAGAAGAAGATCCGTCAAATAACATCTTCCAAATAGGGGTGGTTGGAGGAGGTATCTCATGATTAAAAATGGGCTGCTTTCTGATATGTAAAGGAGCTTCAAGAGTCTCAATGACCTGTAATAAACTAGACCCCAAATCAGTGTCAAGTGCAAAGATGGGATGGTTGGTGTGGTTTTCTTCATCACTAACAATGTAGGCCAGCTGATCTTCTCTGTACAACCTCCTGTGTTCCCCTCTGAAGACTGGAATGGTGGCATATGTGAGATCCATCTGTAATGTTCCTCCAAGTATTTTAATCCAAGATATTGACAACAACATGCCAAACTTGGGGGGAACATCAGCTACTACAATGTCCATGACCATGCTCTTCATTGGTAGTTGAAATAAAGATACCACCAAGTCTTTGATGACTCCAAGACATTGCACCCTCCTTGAATCAAAAGAGTACAAATCATGATAAGCCTTTGTCACTTCCAGTCCCAATTCTTCCATGACTACTTTGGGCATAAGGTTGTGGGAAGCTCCTAAATCCATGAGACAAGTATGCAACACCTTATCATGTATGTTCAGGGATGTGTAGAAGGGAGGGGATGAATCATCTATGTCTTCTATCATAGGGCCTAGGACAACTGCTAGCTTTTCATCTTGAAGGTTTATTGAGTCTGAGGTAGGCTGGGGGGACTCAGATTCTAGCACTTTGGAGAGGGATCTTTTGAAATCTTCATTTTTAACTAGCTCCGAGAGGGGTACGTGAATTCTAATATTTTGAATTTCATTCTCAAAACTAAAGGAGGAAATAGGCTTAGGATCTTCCCTTACCTCAGAGATAGGTTCTTTGGTTGCTGGCGAAGTATTCTGAGTTTTCTTCTCTTTAGTAGTGATTGATGCAGGTTTAGCAGGCCTTTCTGCTATGAGGGGCTGATCCTGGCCATCAAAATTCCCCTCTTTCTTCTTTGACCTGAGATTGTATCTGTTGGGAGTGTTGTTGGCCTTTTCCCCTTTACCCAACTCATTAAATTGACTGTTCATAAGGGATTCCTCATATATAGATTGAGTCAAATGGGGAAAAGGGAAAGTGTCTTCTATACAGTGAATTTCAGGGTCGAGCTCATCTATCTCCTCTTCTTCCTCATGAACAACTAGGTTATTTTGGAGAGGGGTTTGGACCCTCTGCTCATGTCTATCTTTTCCCCTTCGCTCCCCTAGAAAAACCTATGGCACATTGTTACCAGGCCTCCTGAAGCTTATGTTATCATCATTTTGGGGATTTCTATACACGGGCTTCCCTTCTAACTCCCACCTTTCCATTCTAGCTGAAAGTGATTTTAGCATCCTAGTTACCTCATCTATTTGAAGGGGAAGGGGAGAGGAATCAAATGGGGAGGCTCCAGGTCTTTTCCTTGATATATCTCTATCAACCTTATTCCTGAGTCATTCAACAACCAATATGTTAGATTCTACTTCCACGGCTACATCCTGCATGTGAGCCAGAGTAGTGGCTCTCCTTTCCCTCAATAGAAGGCAGAAGTCAGGATCAAAATCACTAGCATAAGTGATCTTAGCAAAGGCTTCTGAGGGATTTACTTCAGTGGGGATTTTATTATACATTTTATTGAATCTCTTGGAGAAGTCACAAACAGACTCTCCTTCCTTTCTCTTCAAAGACCCAAACTCTGTCATGTAATACATGAAGCCTTTTTTGTCTCCCCATTGTCTCAAAAAGGCATTATCCAAAGCCTCAATCCCGTCAATAGATCCAGGAGGGAGGGCCCTAAACCACTTTCTAGCCTCGCCTTCAAGGCTATGGATGAAAATCCTCATCCATACATCTGCATGCATGATAACATGATCATCTGTAAAACTGTAAAACGCTTCAAGGTGTTCTTCTGCAGCTATGTCCCCTTCGCCTATAAACTTGGGCAGTTTCTTAAGGTAGCCATCTATTGGAAGGGCATTGAGATGTTGAGGTAACAGAAGGGGAGCATACGTAGAAGCTATTATAGCCTCCATTCTAGTCATGGGGGGATTTTCTCCTGCCATCGGAATATTAGGTGGAGGAGAACTCGGAGGAGAAGGAGCTCGAACAGGGAATACTGGGAATGCGCTACCAAGTGGAAGGGGAAACAATGGGGGATTCAGAGAGAAGGATAAAGGGCTTGAGTTAGCAGACGCTTCTCTCTATGCATTAGTAATAGTAACAAGGGGAGGAGTGGTAAAGCTGGGAGTGGGGAAATCTTTTGTGGTCCTGGGTCTACGCCAAGGTACAACTTCAGGGGGGAGAGGAGTGACAAGAATTTCTCCCTCTAGATCGAGAGGGGAAAACTCAGCAGAAACACTCCCAAAATTAAAAAAATGGGAAACTTCAAAAATAGGTCTATTAGGAAGCTGAGAAGAAGAAAATGGAGTTTCTACAGAAAAAGATGGTGAATTACCTAGTTCAGCGAAGGAAGTTTCTCATTGAGAGGCCTTCCCTTTTTTGATGATCACCTCCGGATCAGTGTCGGGAGTAGCTGGAGGCAGTTGTGGATGGGACCACATGTGTCTACCTTTGGAAGCCACAATTAACACAACAGGTTCTCCCTAGTGGATTCATCACAATGGAGTCGCCAAGTGCACAGTAGCAATCTTCAAGGGCTCTGATGCCTGATGCACCTTCAGAATTAGAGGCTCAACGTCATTCAATCCCAGGGAAAGTTTTCAAATTCATCCCCAGTAATGACGCCATAAATGTTGGTGTTGGAAGTCACTCCTAGATTGCAGCAGGAGCAGAGCCCGACGCCCATTAGTTTATGTCATGATTTTTTTATAAAAGGGGTGATCAAATGGAAGTAAACTCAGGACAATATCCCTCACTCAGAAAACTGGGTTGGAACAACAAAGACATGCGAGGTCTTGATTCAACTTAAGCCAGAAAGTTTGCATAGTGGTGAGTAAGTGAAAGAAAAGAAGGGAAAAGTCTCAGATATGAGATCCTCTCAGACCAGAGAAACTTCAAAGTAAACCTCAAATGTTGCGGAACTAATACAATCAGACATACATCATATAGTTACAACAACAGCCGACTGGATCATCCATGCTCGGGCTCTTAAGATTTAGAAGAACGAGGAAAGGAGAAGGATGGCCACCATTAAACAAGAAATATCAAAATATCATTGTATAACCAGAGAACCAGAGGCTTTGTTAAATCTTTACAGTCAGGAGGTTAGCTCTACCATCAATCGTTAGAAAATACAAAAAACTGAGAATATATACTCAGAACAGTACGCTCCCTTGGCACCAGGAGGGTAGTTGAAACATTAAAGTCCAAATTAATGTGCACAGGCTCCTCTGGTCGGACAAGAACATTAGATCGGCATGGCCCTTTTAGATCCACTTGCACACAAGACGGTCTTAGGAAGACTGCCTACCAAAACCTTCATGCCTTACATTCATGGCTAGAGTTTAAGTTTCAGCTACCAACTCAATCTTCATTAATTGCCTTCCTCTATGGTGGGTGGCCGGAACTTCGAGCACAAAGAGCGGCCACACGCTTGCTTCCCGGGGCTCAGAAGCTAGCCTCCCTTTATTTTGGCTCTGCCCTCAATGTAACCCATGGCCATGACCTGGAGCCTTTCTCTAGGGAGCTTTGACCTTTCTCCTTTCAGGAGATTCCTCCACTCTTGCATCCAGGATCCTTGGTGATTAAAACTACAAAAAAAATGACCCTTCATATCGGCGGTTGGATTTGCCTTCAAAATCAATGGACATGATCCATTTTCCCTTGAACATATTGGCTCCACGTCCCTCATTTGCTTTGTCCCTACTCCATACGACCTTGCGCTATGACTGTGGGCCCGCACCCAAGGCGTCTTTGCATCTCGCATATCGTGAATGGGAGGGGGTCGACCCTTGTATTTCAAAGTCACGATAGGGGAAGTTGCGACAGAGCCCAATCGTGCGCCACTCATTTCCAGGGTCAATGTCCTAGATCATTTCGGCGAGACCGTTAGCCCGACTCCTGGGCACCTTCTCATCTCGCGTATCGTGGATGGGAGGGGGGTCGATCCTTTTTTTTCAAATTCGCAATAGGAAAAGTTGCGACAGAGCCCAATCGTGCGCCACGTGTTCCTCCTTGATTGGATGGCCCTGATCATTTCGATGATACTGAGCGCCCTCTCTTGTGCTAAACTTGGCGCAACTCCATCGACTACAATTATCCACTGACCGACGATCTTCTCCATCAATCGATCCTAGCCGTTGAACACTGGATAGCCCTTTTGCTAACATTTTAAGCCCAAAATGGAGATTTTATGCGCTGCAACATTGCACTCATAGCCACATCCTTGGAGAAAATGCCTTTGTTGGGATTTTAAACCCACTTCTTCAAATTTCATGCCACGAGCTAAAAAGGAGAGAAAACAACCCCCCCTTTTACAAGAATTAATGTTAACACCAAGAAATACCAGGGTTGCCACCAAGAAGGGAGATAGATTTCTCAATTGATTTAGTTCCAGGAGCTGCTGCGGTGTCAAAAACACCTTACAGAATGAGCACACCAGAGTTAAAATAATTACAAATGTAGTTGGAGGAATTGTTGAAGAAAGGGTACATACGTACAAGTGTTTCATCTTGGGGAGCACCAATACTTTTTGTCAAAAAGAAGGATGGAACCTTGAGGTTGTGTATTGACTTTTGACAACTGAATAAGTATACTATAAAGAACAAGTATCCTCTACCCAGAATTGATGTCCTGTTTGATCAGATAAGAGGAAAAATATTTTCAAAGATTGACCTGAGGTTAGGATACCATTAGGTAAGGATCAAGGAAGAAGAAATTCATAAGACAACCTTTAGAACCAGGTATGGGCATTATGAATTTTTAGTGGTGCCATTTGGGCTGACCAATGCACCAACTGTCTTTATGTGCTTAATGAGTGTAATACTCATAAATTATTTGGATAAGTTTGTCATAGTATTGTTGGATGACATACTTGTCTATGCCAAGTTTGAAGAGGAGCATGAACATCACTTAAGACTGGTATTGCAAGTGTTGAGAGAACATCAGTTGTATGCCAATTTGAGTAAGTGTTCTTTTTATCAAAAGCATATCCATTACTTGGGACACATTATTTCAGAGCAAGGCATAACAGTAGATCCAGAGAATATTGAATGCAATAGAGGATGGCCAAGACCCAAAAATGTGTCAGAAGTCAGATCTTTTCTGGGATTAGATGGTTACTATAGAAGGTTCATAGTAGGGTTCTCCAAGATTGCTCATCCCATCACTTATTTGCAAAAGAAGGGAACTAAATTTGACTGAACACCTAAGTGTGAAGAGAATTTTAATCTGTTGAAGGAATTACTCACTAGTGCACCTATGTTAAAGATTGCTGACCCAAATGAAAGTTTTGTGGTATGTATAGATGCGTGTAAGGAAAGACTTGGGGTATTCCTCATGAAAAATGGACATGTCATTGGTTATGAGTCCAAAAATCTTAAGGAACATAAGAGGAACTATGCCACACATGACTTGGATCTTGCTGCCATTGTCCACGCCTTAAATATGTGGAGGCATTATCTCATGGGGAAGAGATTTGAATTAAGGACATACCACATTGGCATGAAGTATATTTTGAACAACCAACCTTGAATTCCAGGAAAACAAGATGGCTAGAATTTTTAAGTGAATATGACCTCAATATCAAGCATATCAAAGGAAAATAGAATAAAGTTGTCGATTCACTTAGTAGAAGAGTGCATCTCATGCATGCTATTGCTTTCAATATGCATCAGTCAAACTTGAAGAGTAGAATTTTAGATGATCTTGTTACAGATCAACATTACCTACAGATAAAGGAAATCTTACAGCAAGGAGATGTACAACAAAAAATAAAGGAGTATGAGATAAAGGAAGATGGTTTACTTATGCATAAGAATACAATCTATGTTCCTATTTCCAAGGAATTGAGGAGTTTGGTATTGAAGGAAATGCATGATTTTCCTTAAGTTGGACATCCTGGTTACAAGAAAATGATTACAACAGTAAGAAGCCAATTATTTTGGCCAGGAATGAAAAAGGATGTTGTAGATTACATCGCTCGATGTATGGAATTTCTGAAGGTGAAGACTGAGCATAGGCACCCAATGGGTTTGCTACAACCATTACCAATCCCAGAGAAGAAATGGGAAGTGATAACCATTGATTTGGTAACTAAATTACCCAGGACATCAAGATAACATGATTCAAGCATGGTAGTGGTTGATAAATTAACAAAGGCTGCTCATTTTTCTCTTGTAAACACAATACATACAATGACTAATATTGCAGAGGTTTACATGAGGGAGATTGCTAGGTTGCATGGGATACCTAGGACAATTGTCTCAGACAGAGATACATAGTTTACCTCCAATTTATGGAGGGGATTGTTTAAAGGATTTGGTACAAATCTAAACTTTAGCACATCATACCATCCACAGTCAGATGGAAAAACAGAGAGGGTTAACCGAGTAATTGAATATATGTTGAGAATGTATGTTATAACCCTAAATTGCAGCAGACATACATACCTGGCATCATGCCATCTTACTTGCTATCTTTGCCAAGCCATCACTGAACGATGCTTCTAAAAATCCATCTTTTTGAAGGTATACACGCCCTGCACCACCACCACCCACGTACACATGCATGCTGCACCATTACAGCCCGCGTACACTCACAAAAAAGTGTGAAAAATAAAAATAGCAAAGGGATACGGGTTTTTGGGCCGTTACCTAACTTTTTGAATGCCCACAGTAGGTCACCCAACCAGATGACTATATTTTTCACCTATAAAAGAAGGGTTTCGGGCCCCAAAAAAGATAAGAATCACGAGAGAAAAGAAACTCCACCCATTTTCATATTCCCCCTTTTTCCCCAATATTTTGCAGCCACATTGTGAGTTTGAGCCAGAATTCCTTTTTCCTCCATTGCAAACCCTTGTCATTTCCTCAGTGAGAATTGAATAGGAGAAGGATAGGTGGAAGCATTTGGTGCATCGTGAAGAGGATCCCAGGACTTAGTTCGAGGAGTAGTTGTCGGTCTCATATTGTAAGCGACTTTTGTGAGATTAATATAAAGAAATACTTTTTCCGTCTTGCCAAATGATGTCTTCAATATTTGTGATTTGTTTTCTTTTTTGTTATGATATCTAACCCACTAATCTATATATAGAATGCATGCTTGCAGTTTCTTGTTTTTCTTTTGGTGAATGCAGGTCAGTCTTGGGAGGAGACTTGTAGTCGAGAAACAAATAAGCGCAAAGGGATCGACACTGGACACAGAGTTTAAGGTAGGCCTACCGGATCCATCTACTTTTCTTTTTACATATGATTGTGGGGTAATGGTGGGATAGTTGTTAAGAGTAGGAGACTTTAGACGGTTATATCTGCCTACATTTTAGAACCCTGGTGTAGTCCGTAGTGGGTTTTCCCGCAACTAGCAATGTATGTGATGGATAAGCCATCTAAGTGGGAAGATTACTTACACTTGGTTGAGTTTGAATATAATAATGGGTATCAAGCTTTATTGAGAATTTTCCCATTTGAAGCCTTGTATGGTAGGAAATGCAATACTCTAGTGAGTTGGGACAACCCAACAGATAGAGTGGTACTTGGGCTAGAGTTGCTCAAGGATATGGAAGATAAGATGGTTAAGATCAAGTGGAATTTAAAGGCAGCTTAGGATAGACATAAATTTTATGCACATAAGAACAAGACAGCTAGAGAAATTAAAGTAGGGGAGAATGTACTTCTGAAAGTGAAGCCCACGAAAAGATCCTTATAATTGGGTAGTTTTACAAAGATGGCAGCCAGATTATGTGGTCCATTTGAAATACTGGACAGAATAGGGCCAGTTGCATACATGCTTGTGTTGCCTACTACCATGAATGTGCATAATGTATTTCATGTCTCTTTGCTAAAGAAATATGTGCATGCTCCTAACCATGTTATTGATTGGCATCTGATTCAGGTAGAGATAGAGGGATATTTTCAGGTCCAGCCAGTGTGGGTATTGGACAGAAAGGTCAAAATGCTCTAGAATCGAGTTATAGAGCTGGTAAAAGTTCAGTGGACCTGCTACGGTCCTGAATATGCTACCTGGGAGAATGAAGATGTCATGCAGTTAGAGTACTCGTAGATTTTTGAATAAATTTTTAGATTTTGATCTCTATTTTGTATATGCACTGAGGGCGGTGCCAAAATAAGGGGGAGGGGATGTAACAACCCAGCTTTTGAGCCCCATATTAAATAATGTATTTTTTTAATTTTCAAGAGGCCAGAGGGCCCATACAATTAAAAGAGGCTAGTGTGCCTAATAAATTTAATGTTTTGATCATTATTAGTAATAAACACATCACTGGTTGCTGGATGGACAAGGACTAGAGTTATAGGGGGCTATGATTCAACAGGAGAGGGGGATTGAGGGGATAAATGTTTATTTCCTATTTTTGATTACCCTTTTGTCTAAGGGAGTAGATCAATTATGTGAGCTTATTGGGGGGGAGGCCAGGAGATTCTTGATTCCCCATGAAATACTTAAACCCGTCCCTAGTCTGATTGGGGGGTTAGTTCGTTGAATCATTCACTCAGTCACTCGTTCACTTGCTAACTAGTTCATGTGTTCACTCACTCATGCACTCGTTCATTCATTCCATTCTTACCTATCACTCATTCACCCTTCCTCATCCGTGTCTTGGCTTGGGGAAAGGGAAACAAATTGTTGAAGAGTAGCCATGGTATTGTTGGTTGTAGAGGTCGTTGGTGTAATCCATCCATGACATGAGGCCTGCATGTCTGAGATGCATTGGCCTGTGTCCATCTTTTTTCACAGTTGTGAGTCCTGAGAGTTCCAGCATGGATATTTTGGACCAGTTGCACTGGAGCCCTGGAAGGATAAGGAGTGCCTGAGGGACTACGTGGCAGAGAAGGGTGGAGGTCCATTCTCTTGGGTGGTGCAGGTTGGGTAGAAGAGAGCTGGGTACTTGGATTGATGTGAGTGCTAGGAAACCCTATGATAGCTTGAGTGTTGACCAGTTTGGGAAGCCAAGTAACACTTTGGAACCATCCTTGTGGATTCATAGCCCTAGCTCAAGGGTGGCATTGCTATTGAGATTTGGAACATTAGTGTCTATGGTTGGGTGGAACTTCCTTGGTCTGCAGCCAGCTGGGATATTTGTGGGGTACACAGAAACACCCCATAATTATCGTGTGTATTTTCCAAACAGTAAGATGATTGCTATGCGATGAAATATAAAATTCGATGAGGGGAAAGCCATGCAGTTGATGTCTTCCAAGAATTTCGAGGCTTCTTCCATATGAGGGAAAATATGAGTCAGATGAATCCCTTTGCATAACATACACGGGAAATTGGATCTACTTTTCTTCTTCCCAACTAAATCGTGACTAATCGACGGGAAGTCATCAGCATGTTGTTCAGAGGCTAACGACATAGGTTGGCGAGGATGTGTAGACCATGCTTCTATAACCTTGGATAGACCAGAGCATTCCTTAAGAATATGGCTACCCTTACAAAGCCTGCAAGGGTACTTGGGCTTACGGGTTGTTTGGGTAATCTTGACATTATCAACACTCCCAACATGATTAACAGTAACTGGTTGTTTTCCAACATGTTTGAAAGTGGTCGGAAGTTTGGATCCTTGCTTAGTTTTCTTCTTCTTATTCTTCCTTTTCTTCTTCTTCTTATTCACTGAGTTACTAGCTTCAGAACTTTCACTCGAAGAAGAAGATGAAACGGAAGGCGACCTTGCAAGCGAAGAAGGTGAAGAAGACCTTACTGGTGAAGACGGTGAAGGATCAACATGAGGTTGATGTTCTTGGGGAGAAGTGCTTACAACCGAAGAACTTACTACATTCGGGATTACCTGAGTGGAAAAAAACCACACTGGCAATCCAATTGTGAGACCTGGAAGGCTCAAAGTAGCGATGTGAGGAGGACCAATGTTTCCATAAGAAGGAAAAACAAAAGGTTCCCCTGGAGCAGAGGTTCCTTCATTGGTCATTTTGGGAACTAACGCCATTAAAAACAAAAATCCAATCTTGATTTCACTAGGGAAAACAAACAACACACACTAAAAATCTAGTAAGCAAGCAAGAAAACAAAACCTTCTCACAATGAATGCACTAGTTGGTGATGAAATCCAACGTCGCTAGAACAATGTAAGAAGGGGCTGAGATAGAGCGGGTGGAAAAGTTACGTTGACGACCTGCTTAATAGACTTACACCCTGGTGCAAGCTCCCACACATAATCATGGGTATACCCTCCAAGGAGCCTGAGTGAGTTTGGCCAACATCGATTCCAGGTACCGTGAAGACTTGCCCCTCCACAGTCACCTTGTGTAAATACCCTAAAGAGATAGGCCACTAAGGTTACCACAAACAACAATGATGCCTGGGGAAATAATCGACAGTCCGATCCACACGCAAGGGCAGGGTATCTAGCCCAAAATAAACTTGAGAGGCTGTCACTCATCATTGTGGGTATACCTTCCAGTGACCCCCGTAATACGTGCAATCTCTACACCAAGACCAACAAAGCAGGGTGAGTAATTCTGCTAGTCTCAATGCGACTAGATCTAGTAAATTCAATATCTAAAACTTAAGGAAAGCATCATGTTACACAAGATGAGTTTTGTTTAGATTTTAAGCTTGTGTAAAAATTAAAATCTATCCCAAGTTGAGTTTTGTTTTGTTTTAAATCTTGCGTAAAAATGAAAACAATCCCGAGCTTAGTCTTTGTTCTTTCTCATGCTCGTAAATACATGAG
>SNQJ01S0013820.1:0-18463 GCA_010110895.2 Picea sitchensis
TGGTGAAAGTATATCTAAAGCATTGACGACGACCACCACCACCACCGGTTGAGATTTCAAGAAGGGGAAAAAGTTTCCACGCGCATAGGGGGGCGGTCAATATAACAAAGAATTTCTGGTTTCAATTTTTCTTTTAAAGATATCGACTTACGCGTAGTGGTAGTGCTATACAGTGTAAAGTTATTTTGTGATAATATCGACGAAATTTCGATGAAGTCGTGCTGCTTGACAATCTTACAATTCTGTAGACGTATTGCAAATGTTTTTGGCATGGACTAGATATACATGCATAGCCATCAATACCCTATGATGGAATTGGTGGAGTGGTAGGTATATAGGAATTGAACCTCGGTGGGGAGGGTACTAATCACTCCTCCCAACCATCCAAGCTACATTTAATGGACAGTTTTAGATGTATAATTTGTATTTATAGAAATTGTGAATAACTATGTGAAAATTGAGTTTTTCTAGCAGTGGTATGTTATTTTTCAAGAAAAATATAATGTATATATATTTTCATTAGTGCAGGTGTTGAGCACTTTAATGAGGGAATTTCTTTTAAAAAAATTGTATAATTGTAGAGAACCCATTTTTCTAGTGGGGCATTTTTTTTCAAAATTTCTAATATTAATTATATATATATTTTTTAAATCATGAAAGTGAATATATCCCCTTTTCTTAGTGGGCTAAAAGGGCCTTAACATTATCAAACAATTTTTTCTAGATTGTTAAGATGATAACTTATTTATTGTATAACTTATTTTAAAAATAGTTAAGATGATAAAAAGTTATAAAATAAATAAAAGATGTATGTATTTTAGGATTCTAATATATGTCAAGAAATTATATATTTGGAATCTACATAGCCCACTCTATCTATTTTTGTAATTTCATAGACAATGGATTTGTGTAGCCTATAGAAAAATAATGTCAAAAATAAAAATATTGAAAGGTATTCATAAAAATGGACGTTTTCATGTATTTGTAGAACAAACAACTAGGGAGAACCGATGGTGGCTTCTATCCATAGACTGTTTCAAAAGGAGTCATGTGAGTGGAAATATGATAAGAGGTATTGTACAACCATTCAACTAAGGGTCACCACTGAACCCATTGATGTTGTTTGTTAGATGAAAAACACCTCAAATATGTTTCCAAACACTTGTTGACCGCTTCTATTTGGCGATTAGTATGGGGATGATAAGTTGTGTTGAGATGTAATTGAGTTCCCTGGATCGTGAACATTTCTTACCAAAAATCGCTGGTAAAAGTGGGATTACAATCAGAAACAATATAATGAATCATTACATGTAGTTTGAAGATATTATCCATAAACATTTGATCCATTGTGGATGTTATGAACAAGTGTTGAAGAGAACATGTTGGCCCATGATTGGAGACCATGTTGGTCCATGATTAGAGACCAGGTTTCTCAGAGTTTTCCTTGTCTTCCCATTCTCCTTCTTTGTTTGCAGTTTAGACTGGTTGTCCCGAGGCTATCGATCATTACTCTATGCTATTTTATATAGGTTGGGGCAACCTTTTCCCTACTTATGTTGTGATGGGTTCGCAGAAACAAACTATCGTGTCTTTTGTTTAAGTTTGTGCTCAATTTTGAGAGCATATTGATAGGACACAACCAAGGAAGAGATGTTCAGAAAGTCCATTTATGTCTGGATGTCTCTATGTACACCTTCATGGTACTTGAGCACTAAATTTCGGCTAGAGTCTTTGATACCCATCCTGGTGTGTAAGGTATCGAAAACATTGGTGAACTCTGGCATTGTTTGGTCTGGTTTTTGCCACAGTGTGGTCCATCTTGTATATAAGTTTTTACATGCCATAATGACACACTCAATCAGACGAGGAAAAACGCGCGATGGAAGGTCCCAATTAGACCCACTCTTGTTTGGGATAGATCTTCCAACCAGATTTTGGCCTCTTTACCAACTAACTAAGATACTAACTAAAAACTTAACTAGAATACTAACTAAATATGAATCTTAGAACTGAAGGTTCTCAGATGAATAAAAAAAAAGAAGTAAATATTGCTAACTAAAATTAAGCTAAGAAGTATGATTATTATTCTAATATGCAGTCTTTAAAATAACACTAAAATAAGCTATCATGATGAGGAAAAAACTAGAAGAGAAAATGAATGCAATGAATACTGTGTATTACATGCATAGAATAAATTCATATCACAAATGATACATAATTTTAATAACATAACCAATCAGAACCAAATATTTGATTAATTAACAATTTTATGCTATCGTTGTATTCATCTTGAAAAACCATGGTAACTGCAAACTGTAAACATTATACTCAGAACTAATTTTTAAGCTAATATTCACAAATCACAATAAGAGAGATGCATAAAAAGAATAATCGCAGTCATACACATCCATACAATAATCTCCCAAAATTTTTCTCTCGGATTCAAATTAACTGGCAGTGGAAGTACTGTCATGCTACATTCAAAAACCGAAAATCCCTTTCAAATGGGCAATGTACCCCTTTTTATAACGAGGGGCAAGTGTTTACTATCGTTCTTCTTGACAATATGAAATTTAGGCCGTTTCACTAAAAGGGGCTCTTGATATTCAAAATCAGATTACAAAAAATGAAGAAAAAACATTTGGAAGGAACTGTGGAATTATGTAAGGATGACTAGTAGGGATCTTGTAGCTGGTTCTGGTATTCTTTCCAAGTGGAATGATCATTTAAAATGATCTCTATTTTTCTTGATTACAATTTCTGTAAGACCAATTTTCCGTTGTGGACTTTTGTGAACACTTCTTGATATATCCACTTTGACGTGGCCTTTAGAAAAGATTGGATTTTGTGGGTGAGTCGAGTAGGAAGCAAAAAGTGTTCTTGTATTTATTTCTCTTGAAATCGCATCAAATCGTCAAAACTAGTTTGGATGAATTTCATTAGATATTCCACCTCAACCATCCTCGTGCTGACAAAAGTCATTTCCTCGATAGACTTTAGTGGTTGTACCCCTACCTCTTCAACAAGATCATTTTCATATTTCCATAGTTGTGCACATGTGTCAGCAACTACTCCTTGGCTGAAGTGGGCACTCATGAATAATGGTTTGTTGGTGTCAAAGACAATTCACGAGTCACTTGGAGGAGGTATGTTCACATTTCCTAGGTTGGGTGTATATGGAGTGCTCGTTGTCTGATTTAAATTCTGCTTTAAAATCTCATCATCTTTCTTCTTTGCTTCAGCTTCATCGGCCAATCGTTTTTCCTCTTCCCCTTCAGCCAATGTCATGCCTTGTTCTTCATCATCTAACCTCCTAGCCTCTTCTTCTTCTGCCAACATTTTGGCTTATTTTTCATTTTTGTTTTGTAGAGTAACGTGATGTGTCATGCGCTCATGTTCTGTTCTGTTCTTTTCCTTAGTTTTTTTTTTTTTAATATTTATCAACTTGGAACCTTTTATGTTCAAGTTGTTCTTCTCTTTTGGCTTTCTCCTAATCTTTGGTGTTGTTGGTATCTCATTCTCACTGAAACAACTTCTGGAATTGGTTCAAAGTTTCCCTTTTGAATTCTTCTTGTTTAAGTTCAAGATCTCACTTTGCAGCATCATGAGGCAACCGGTGTAGGACTTCATCATATGAAAGTACTCACTTAAATTCATCTTCCTCGAAATCAACAATGTGGATATTGGGATGAGTGAGGTCAATAGACCTAGTATGGGTGATATCCATCTCATGAGGATAATGGCCTTTAGGCTCTCCCAAGAACATGATTAACTCCTGTAATGTCTCAACTTCCTTCCTTGCATGTTGAGTGTTGGAAATAGTATAGATTCTAATGTGGAGAGGGAATATTGGCCACAACAGTTTATTGTTGGTTTGTAATAGAGTGGTAACTCCAAACCCAATAGTTTGGTATGCTATCATAAAAAGAAATTACAAGAAACAAAATGGAGTGCAGAGGGCAAAGAAACAAATTCAAAATATTATAAAAGTGTTGTCTATAATTTACTCTCCATAATTTAGAACAATATACATGAATGAGAGGTTGACTTCGGTACCAATTCCATCCCATTTAAGGAAACTATACCGAGGAACAAATGAAATTGATCATATAGGCAAACATATAAAAACATGGTTTCCTCATACCTAGAAGATTCCTTACATCCAGGCATATGTTAAAGTTTAGGATATTTTCCTAGTTGAATATTTGTCTCATTCTAACAATGGTTTGTGGAAAAGGTAAACAATCAATTTGGAAATGCGTACTATTTTATTCCCCGTATAAGAGACAAAGCATGGCCTCCAACAACTTGTATGGAGTTTTAATCCTGTGGGTAGGTGTTAGAAAACAAGACCGCGGATTAATAAAATAAAACAAATGCAGAAACAAACAAAAAAAACACAGAAGACACACAATACAAGAGAGACACAGATTTACGTGGTTCACCCAGTGTGGGCTACATCCACCAGAGAAATTGCCAGGTGCTTCCTTTATTATTATCCAACAAATGAAGGGATACAACCTACAACAAAACCCGTTGTAAGTTCCTCTTCTTTCTCTCACAGTCTCCTCTCTCAGAATACAATATTCACGCTCATACATAGCCGCAATACATTTCCCTCATAAAAGAGGGTTGCCTTCTAGGGCAAAAAAACCCTAACATAATCTCTACCGTTAGATCTGCGACCTTATAATGAACGGTCCAGATTTACAATAACCTTATAATGAACTATCTGTGATTTACAATGAAATTACAATATACTTTATAAGGCAATTTTTTGGGGCTACCAACTCGCTGTCTCAGACCCCAACCGGGGATGACCCCCGACCTCGCAGAGGGGAGGTAATTTCTACACTCGCTGGAAGTGTACATACTGGGTGTAAATACTCATGGGGTGATGGGGACATCGGGGCCGAAAGCAAAGGACCTCCTCAGATCGTAGAAGATGATCAGGCTCGACAACCAACAATATTCCACTTGAGACTGATCTCAACAACTCCATTGCCACTGTGATAAGGCCGGAATTGAACTTTCTTGGACCTGAAAATTTCTCATCTTCATCTTCAATCTTAAAGACCAACTCTAAACCGGTGCAAGAACACATTTTCTCCCCGCTTACTCCCCTTTGTTAACATGTCAATGTGGATTCTCAAGCAGTGTGTATCTTTTTCCATCTTCAATTGTCCATCTTCCAAAGCGGATCGTATGAAGTGGCACCTCAACCTATATGCTTAGTCTCTAAATGGAAGGCTAGTTATTTGCAAGGCAATGGCACTGACCGCCACAAAGACAACTTGTTGTTCTCCGCTTTCCCACCTCCATAAACCTTTTGTAACCAAATCATCTCTTTACTTAGCCCTCCGTAGCAGCAACATACTCTGCTTTCATGGTTGAAAGTGCAACAACCTTTGCAGTTTTGAAATCCAACTTACCTGTTCCACCTATAGTAAAACATACCCCGTGGTTCTCCCCCCACCGCCTTTTATCACCGCCATATCCGGACCAATATATCCTTGTAGAAAAGTGTCTCGAACTCTCCAAAACATAATGCATGTGTAGTAGTAATTCAGAATACCTCGGTAATCCACTTTTACTGCCTCCCAATTTTTTTTACCCGGATTGTTCATATACTTTCTCAAAAATCCCAATGCATGTGAAATGTCCAGTCTTGTGTAAACTATCGTGATACATTGCCGCCAATCAATATGTAATATGCACTCGACATGTATTTCTCCTATCTCCACAGGTCTTGGGGACATTTTAGTTAATTTGAAATGCTGTTCAAAGGTGCACTAACCGGGTTTTGCATTCTCGCATTTAAACCTCTCCTTCAACACCTTTCTCCGTAATTTTCACCCCTAGATAATGTCGCTTTTGTGATTTTTCCCGTCTTTCGTTATTCTCATACCAAGGATTTTCTTTGTAGCACCCAAATCCTTCATCGCAGAATATAAATTGGATACTTTCTTGTTATTACTTATATCTCCGTATATTAGACCTCGCGAATAAGTATGTCATTTAAGCATACAATAGCAAGATAATATAGTCTCCATTTTCTAGCCTTTTAAAATAAACACAAGTGATCGTAGGACATCTATTATAACCCCTCAAGCCTGCCATAAACTCACAAACTTCGTGACAATTAACGCTTTGAGATTGCTTAGGGCCATACAAGCTCTTCTTCAACTCCGTGATACCAAATTCTCCTTCCTTTGACCTCATACCCCTGTATCGGCCAGATATAAATCTTCCTCCAAATCCCCATGGAGAAAAGTTGTTTTACATCTAACTGCTCATGCAAATCTTCTATTGCCACAAGACTAAAAATAGTTCTAATTGAAGTCACTTTTTTTTAACAACAGAGGAAAATATTTCATCAAAATCTATACCTTCTTTTGTGCAAACCCCTTTACAAATAAGTCTAGCCTTAAATGCTCTTTTTTCCTCCATCTCTTTCCTTCAACTTGTAAACCCATTTATTCTATTATGCTCTTTTTCCAGGTAACCGAACCAAGTCCCAAGTCCGTTATTTTCCAAGGAATCCATTTGTCTTTCATGCCTTGCTCCCACTTCTTTGGTGTCTACCTACATTGACTCTTCATAACATTACGGTTCACCGTAATCGGGCCAACAATAAATAATATAAATGTATATATCGCTCGTGGGGTATACTTAACCCCGTAGATCTTCTAACAACACTATGTGTTTATGCACCACCGCCCCTATTGCATATTCGGATTTTCAGTTCCTTGAATTTCCTTCGATTCAACAAGCACCGTGGTATTTTTTTTTTCTCGCTTTTGTTTCTTTTCCCCTCAAGAATCTATCTTTGTACATGACCTTTCCCTTACTGAATATTATGACATCTCTACTCCTAATGATTTTGTTGTATTCATAATCCCATAAGCGAGAATCAAAATCACACCATATCCAATAAAGGTATTACTTTTGATTTTCCTCAAGCTTTGTTCTATTTTCTACTAATATGGACAAATGCTTGCTAAACCGAAAGTTTTCAAAAAGATTAGTTTGCCTTTTTTTTCCGCCCATTCCTCCTCCAATCTACCCATCCAAAGAGCTTGAAGGTCCTCCGTTATTAAATAAACAACAAGATCTACAACATCTCAGCTTCAAAACTGTATAGCAAACCAGCATTTAATCTCATACTCCTTGCACGCCCATGATTGTCATGTTCATCCTTTCTCGGCTATACCATTTTCTTGTGGTGTTCGTGGAACTGCTTTCTCTCTAACAACCTTGGTATGAACAATAATCATAAACTCCTTGCTGCAGTATTCAATTTATTATCCGATCCGGTGACACTTCAAACTTTTTCCGTCTCTCATTCTCAACTAAATCTTTCCATTTCTTAAAAGTATCAAAACATCGCATTTTTGTCGAATGCAATAAACCTAAGTTTTTCTAGTTGTAATTAATAATAAAAGTAACATAATAATGAGAGAGCTACTCAAGAGAGATGATACCGAAAGCCGTCCCTACATCTCAGAGCGTACGTCAACCTTTCATTCTTTCTTTTTCTTTTCCACTCGAAACTGACTCTCTTTGTTTTCCATAAACACAATGCTCATGTAAGTCCAAATCAATTTGCTTAAGATCCTAAATAAATTCTTTTGTGAAGTATCTACATACCCTTCTCAACTCATGTGTCCTAGCCTATGATGCCATAGTGGCCAGATCCACTTCTATAGAAGATAAAGATACAGAAGAGTCGGTGATACTAACAAGGATACAAATTGTACCTACCTTCTCTCCTTTTCACTATCACCAATGATCCTTCGATGGTCTCCAATGCCTTATCTGTAAATATGGGATATACAACCTTCACTTCTGCCACTGCCTCATGAAACTCAGATTTTGCCTAAATCCCGAACATGTTTTACCTCTTTCAACAACCATTGGTTTCCCATTATCTGTTGCTTTTATTTTACATTCTCATTCCAACAATTTTGTATGGTCTATTATCACCCAATTGAACCTGGCCAAAATCACCTGGAATATAATCTAGAAAATGTTTCCTATCGTGTGTGGCATGAAATGAAGCTCCGAATCTACTACCCAAGATTCAAAATATTATTCATTAAAGAATCAAAGCATCTTGTACCATATCACCTGTTACATTTGCTTCTTGATTTTTCTCCCTTGTCCATCTCCTTGTTTTGTAGCTCTGTAGCCTTTCTTCAGATGTCCTTTCTTCCCACAATTCCAACACTCTGATCTTTCCAAGTCCGATTTGGACGCCTCCTTCCTAGAATTTCCGCGGCTTCCTCAGCCCTTTCCTCTATCCTTTGTCTTCCCCTCGCCTCCATGTTCAATGCATTTCCTCGATGTTTCACCTGTGCTTTTCCGTCGTATTTTCTCACTAAGGATAACACTAACAACATCATCAAATTTTAAAGTATTTGAACCAGAGACAGCTATTTATGTCACACCAATCCATTCCATATTTCTCGCAATGAGTACAAGATTAGAAGAGCTCCTAACCCATCATCAAAGTCCACTTTTTATAGAACTTAGCTGATTAGTAATTATTGTATTAAATTCATTTAAATGATCTACAATGTAATCTTGCACTTCTCTTCCGACATCTCATATTAAATAATATCTTCTATTAGAAACACTTGGCCCTCGATGTCGAGGGTTTTTCATACAATTTGGCCAGCGCATCCATCAAATCCTTCGTTGTCTTTTATTTCGAAATATTGAAAGCCACCGACGCTGCCAGGCTCAGTCGTATCATTCCTAGAGCCTTTCTGTCAAGAATCTCCCATTCTTCGTCCTTCATGGCCACCGGCTTCTTTGCTACTCCACTCAACGGCAGGAATATATCCTTCTGATATAAATAGTCTTCCATCTGCTAGTTTCCCATGTGAACCCTTTTAAGAAAGGTTTGTTTAAAGATCATGTGGGGACGAGAAGGTGATATCTGGGGATAATGTCTTCTAGCCTAAGAGACGCTACTAAATTTCCTTTTTTTCTCATGATATCGTCATAGAAGCATCAAACTTCTTGAGGCACCATTGTGTTGCCTCATTGTATGAGAAGATTTGTGGTTGATCAAATACCAAATGAATACCACTTTTCAGGATATTCTAGTATACTTCTCGAAATTTGTCATCTTTAGGAAAATATGTGGAATCGAATATCCTATAGATTTATTCAAATATGTGGCAATGGTGTTCGACAATGTAAGGAATAATGTGATTCATCAAAGCTTCGACTGACCGAGATGATGATTTGGGCCCTACTGCACCATGGAAGTACATTGAACACTTAGTTCCCTTGGGGTTTTGGCTCACCATGATGAATTACCAAATTGTCTTGTAATAACACATTAAAAACCAATATCAGCTTAATCTAAATATAATGAGTCAATCGTAATAATGAAATGGTGTTAAAAAACAAAAAATAGGTTACTTGTAATCAAGCAATTACAGTAACAGTGTAGGAGCTCTCAATAAACAAGGGGATCAAGACAAAACACCAGCTTGGTAAAATATGTTTTGAAAACTTATGGTGTAAGATGTGTGTGAAAACGGGGGCTTTTATAACTGATAATGCATACCATCCTAACACAAGTATGCCATAACTTAGGTGTGTACGAGGATCTTACTAAATCCAGTCTTAAATTATCTTGTTAATACACATCATCTCTATCATTAAGGATCATAAATATTGAAATGCGCCTTGATTTGAGCATTGGGGAAAGTGCTAAGTTGTATTTAAAATAAGAGCATTTTCGGGATCGTGCATTCAAAGGATGAAAGATCACGGGTTGTTTTGAGCCCCGAGAGAAAGAGTATTGAAGGTATATTCTCTCATATGTGGACCAGTGGGTGGACTTGGCACGCCAACCAATAAATTATGTTATGGTAAGAGGTGGAGCTTGTTGGGGTATTGGCATCAGGGTAAATCAAGATGAGGTCGAAAATAAAACCTAAGGGGGAAGGTATCGACAAAATATTCATTATTTTCTAGAAAAGTGTGTTAAAAATGTGACATATAAGATTTCAGAACATTGGAATCAGAGCATTGAATGATGGGAAGATACTTAAGTTCTGACAACTACGTTATTGATGAATATTCTTTCGACATGGGAGAAGGTGCAGGATACACATATGGTAAGGTTTGAGAAGCTATCAAAGTTATATTCAAGGTTCGAGACGATGAGGTCCAAAAAGGATTCCGACGAGAAAGGTATTGAAGGGAATATTCCAATGATACTTTAGAAATGTTGTTATGTCCCGACACAAATAAAATCAAATCATTGGGGAACAATAAAATAGGAAGTCAAAGGTCCAATCTTGGGATTCCATTTGGGATGATGGTCATTTCACAAGTCATAATGAGCCATGGGGAAGTCATGCAAGGAAAGAAGTGTACATGTTGAAGCCATCAAAGACCGATGATCATAGTTTAAGTTAACATGCAAAGTAAGGGACTCTGATGAACATGATCCCAAAACAAATTCGAGTTAATCTTGTGTTGTCTTAGCAAAGTAAGGATGCAGGCCTTGTAGGGTAGAAAATAGGTGCAAAAGGAGAAGAGTAAAATATTTAGGGGCCCATAAAATTTTAAAATATGGGGATTTGTGGGTGGTGATCCACAAAAAATGGTGTCTTACTAGGAAGAACTAGTTATCTCTGATTTCCCAAAAGAGAGAGAGACTTCAACCAGATTCATAGCGAAATTTACCTTCTAAAAGTCTATTCAATACTCAAGTTAAGGACCCCACATTTAGTGATGTGTATGCAATATATAAATAAAATCTATCACCAAATATATTCCACATAATTTGAGTGATCGTTTACAGGAAACTTCATAAATCAATTGTTGTAGACTGAAGTGTTTTCTTCACCTCTATTTCCCAACATTTCTTCTCTTCTAGGGAGAATCCATACCCCTGATGAAGATGCCTTGGTATCACACAAGCATGGCCTCCCTGCCAGTGAGCATCCATAGCCCTGACGGGTTTACTTGTACTTCCCATGCTTTTAGTAGCGTGTTTAAACTTCCTCATGATTATAGTTTTGTATCCACCTTTTAGATATAGAATTTACATATTGGGATTGCAGTATAGGCGATGATAAATAGGAAGCAAGGTGATATGAGAGTTATTTTGATTTTCTTGTCTTAGTAGATAATTTTAAAATTGGGAAATAATGGGAAGATATAATGTAGCTATGTGGAAGATATTGAATTCAATGCATTTCAAGAAACATGAATAGAGCATCGACAAACCATAAGCTATTAATTGCTCACAAAGATAAGCATTGATCTTAGATTGGTTTGACATCCACCAAAATAAAGGTACTTATGACAAATGAGACTTACCTAGATCAAAAGGTCTTGGATCCCTACTACAAAAGAATGGTTGGTCTAGAGTAACATACATTGAGGTGAATTATTATAAACTAAAAATGTGAATAAAAAAGGAAAGAATAAACTCAAACAATGATGGGATAACTGAGCTAGGTAAAAAATTTAGTAAAAACCACTATTGAAAAGCTATTATGTACAACACTACATCACCATTGGTGATCAAGAGAAGTATTTTTTTAGTATTTGGCCATTGATATGGAATTCCTCCTCATCTCCTTGTAATGTTTTGAGTCTAAAATTTCCAAGACCTATTTTTTGGTGGATCGGATGGGGTCCTAGCCACAATTTCTAGAATTTGGAGTGTTTTCCTTTAATTTCATTAGCTTTGTCCCATAATTTCATTAGCTTTGTCCCATTTAAGAACAAGGTCTCCTTCTTGAAAATATTTTTTTCCTACATTATACTTATCGAACCTTTTTTTAATTATTTAATGGTGTTGTGTCAGGTTCAACTTTTCTTTTACCCTTTCTTCTTAAAGTTTTAACAACATTTTTAACCTTTCCTGCATTATTAGACAAGGTTCGTCTTGGACAGATTGGGCCAATTGTAAAGCGGGTAGGAAAGTATGGGTTGGCATTGTAGATTCCTACCCATACAACATGAAAAAATGGTATTTACCAATGGATGACTTGGGAGTTACTCTGTTATCCCAGAGAGGATTATGAAGAGCGAGATGCCAATTTATTTTATTATCATTGACAATCTTCTTGAGGATTTTAATGAGGTTCTTATTAGTTGATTTTTCTAAACCATTTCCTTGTGGCTAGTAATTCACTGAGTAATTAACCTTGATTTTTATTTCAAGGGAGAATTCAATCAGTTTAAGAGAAGAAAAATAATTGGCATTATCAAAAAATAAAAATTCAAGAATTCCAAACCTGGTGATGATGTGTGATTCAAAGAATGAAATAACCTAATTTTAATTTATGGTTTTTAAGGGGATTAATTCACTCTGTTTGGTGAAATAATCATAGCAGTCAACATGTATTTATGCATCTGTGAAGAGTTGGGATTCATTTCCTCGATCACGTACAATTCCCACTATTGGAAGGGTGTTTGATGATGATAGGTTGTAAGGGGAAGGAAACTTTCTCTTCTATCCCTACTGAGGTCCAGAACTATTGGAATTTCCTTTCATATGCATGAGAATCTTTGAATAAGGAGGGCTAGTAATATCCACCCCTAAGGATTTTCTGTGCAACAATTTCCTCACCATAATTTCCTCACGCGGTACCACCATGGATTTCATACAGGACTTTCTTAGCATCCATTTTCTCTAGGCATCTAAGGAATATTCCATCATAATTTTTTCTGCATAGAATTCCTTGGATCAACTGATATTGGGTAGATTTAAGCCTTAGGGCCCTTTTATTTTTTGGGTCCAAATAATGTGGAGTTGATCCATGAGTTGGGTAATATTTCATTTCATAGAACCAGGGATATGAACCAACTGGGATGTAACAAAAGTTTCTTTCTCAAATAACTCAGAATCTTGATAGAGAGCATCTTCCTGAGATTCAATGCAATGAGATTCTGGAGCCAGTTTTCATATCCCTTGCCCTTTAACAATTTTCGCGGGTTTGATCTCCAAGTCATATTCTTGTAGAGGTGTAATTCAATTGTCTCATTTTTATGCCAAATATCTTTGTACCGGGAGGTTACTAATGGATGGGTAGGGAACAATAACCTTAGTTTTAGATTTCAGTAAGAATGGCCAAAAATGTTTCATAGATTTGAATACCGTGTAGGCTTGTTTATCAACTTCTGGATAATTTAGCTCATCTCCTTGTAGACTTAAACTCATAAAATCAACAGGAAACTCATCTCCTTCAAAGTTCTTATGTGTTAAGGCAGTTGAAAATGCAGTTTGGGAGGAGAATGTGTAGAGGATGAAATCTCAATCAAATTCCCTGCTCAGTAATGCAGGTTCTTGTACAATACATTTTTTTTTCCGAAAGCATGCTTATCTTTTAACCCCCATTTAAATTCAACATTCTTTTTAATCATATATTGTAGGGGTTTTACTATCTGGACAAAACTTGGTATGAATCGTCTTACAAAATTTATCCTCTTGAGGAAAGACAACATAGTTTTTTTGTTGTAAGGGGGAGGGATCTTAGCGATCGCTTTGGTTGTCTCAGATTCAATCTGCATACTGTGTTTGGAAACGATGAAGCCTTGGAGTTTTCCTTCACTAACAATGAAGATGGATTTCTTGGGGTTTAAAGAGATGTCGTATCTTTTTCAATGGTTGAATACCTTATTCAAATGAGAGATGTGGTCCTATCTATTCTCCGAGAAGATGGTTACATCATCTAAGTATACTATCACATATTCTCCTAGCAGGCCTCTAAAGGAAATATCCATGGCTCGTTGAAAAGTATCTCCAACATTTATTAGTACAAAAGGCATATTCCTATAGGAATATGTTCCCCATTTGGCTCTGAAAGTTGTGTTGAGTTTGTCTTCATGAGCTACTAAGAATTGATTATATCCTAAGAATCCATATAGTAGGGAGAGTTTTTATGATCTAGACACACATTGTATAATTTCTTCCATGGGACGAACATGGTAGTGAACTTTCTCTTAGGCTTTGTTTACATTTATAAAATCAACACAAAGCCTGATATCCCCATTATTTTTCTTTATTGACACTAAGTTTGATATCCACTATGTATGTCTTACTGTAAAAATGATTTTAGCCACCAACAACTTGTTTAACTCTTCTTTGACTTGAGGTTCAAGACTAGGATGCATCTTCCTCAAGTTTTGTTAGAATGGCTTGATTTGGGGTTTCATGGGAATGACATGTTATATAATATTTGTATTATATGTCTTGAGGTTCTCATACATCCATGCGAAGATGTATTTATATTCTTTGAATAACTTGATGTATGATTTCCTTTCTTCAGAAGAGAATTTTTTCCCAGGTTGACGTTCTGAGGAGAAATATTTGCTCTTGGGTTTATTATTTCAAACTACATGTATGAGTTGTTGGTATTGAAGTTGGTGACCTTTTTGAATTTGTCTTCAAGGTCGTAGGTTTTTTTCTAGTCTGACCAAACTCTTGGGGAAATTGTTATCTAGGCCTGATGCATTTGTTTCTTCGACATTACCGTTATTATCTCTATTTATCAGCAGGTCATGTTTTCCTTCATATATGACATAACCTTTGAATGTATCTATGAGGAGTAGGAAATTAATGTGTTGTTGGTTATCATCAAAGACCCTCAAATTCATGATATTGTTAGGAATCGATGGCCTACACAAAATTTCAACATAAAAAGAGTCAGGCATCAATTCGTTTGAAGACATTTATATAGATTCTACATTGGATAGAAAATCAACATATGAATTCAATGATGGAGGAACGATATTAATATTGAAATAAGTGAAAGATTTAGTTAGTTCCCAAACCTCAGAATGAGAATTTTTTCAGTGACTTGAAAGATAATGAATGGTGTTTCGTACATGTCTAATGATGATTTCAGAATCACGAAATACCTTGATTTTTTTTTCTTTCAAGTCAGCTCCCTTCCTAAGTCCCTGTATTAGGGATTCATATTTGATAGTATTGTTGGTGCAAGGAAATTTCAGTCTGCATGCAATTAACATTTTAGTACCTTTCTAGTATTTTAGTATGAAACCCACTCCTGCACCTTCCAAAGACTTGGATCCATCAAAAAATAACGTCCACGTGTCAGGATCTCCCTTTTTTTTCAACTGGTATTTTTGAATTTTCATATTTTTTGGTTTTAAAGGGGTTAGTATAGTCAGTGCATTTTTCTATCTCATCTCTAGAAACTATGTTAGTTTGTACATCATATGGATTGTTAGTTTGATCAATTCTATTACAACTGGGCTCAATAATCTGGGTGCAATGAAGGATTTTGAATTTTGCATAATATTCCACGAGTGTTGATGGTTCAGTTGTGAAGTTGCCAAAAAATGTTTCAAATGAATAATTCCAAAGAATGTAATGGTTGAACATCACAAGTTCATTTGGATCATTCAATTCAGTAACAACATGTTTCATATACCTTTCCCTGTTGATCCTTATCTAGTTTATTTTACCATTGAAAGGGAGCCACAAATGGGACCAGTCAGTAGAAAAGTAGCCATTTGACATAGCTGACCAATCGCGTTTTAAGAGAATGAAACAATTGTATGGAATGTATACTACCATTATATCTACAATTTGATGAAATTTTGGATTAGCATACATCCTAATCAAAAGCTTTTTCAATTCTCCAATCACCTTAACTTTGGGTTTGTCTAACTGAATTATATGAATTTTAGATGGTTCAGGTTTGATATTAAGTTTCTCAAAGGGCATGATATTAAGTTTGATAATAATTTTTGATGGTTCAGGTTTGATACTAAGAGGAATCACATTAGATGAATCTCTTGAGTCCACCATGAAATTATGAGAATTCCTATTAAAGAATTGAAAAGTGATGAGAAAAGGAGGGGTGATGGACCTAGATCTTTGGCTTGTTAAGGACACATTATTTGTGACCTGACTTTTAGCTGGAGTGGTGTGCCTAGGCAAAGTTGCCTTGGCGATTCCTTTTTTTGTTACAAGGTTCACTTCTTTTGTTCTAGGAGAAGTTTTACTTTGCAGAGTTCTGATAAATTTCTCTTCGATTTGTGGGATCTTCATGAGTTCAAAGAAGGAAATGTTATCTTTTGTTTTCTTTATATCTTCTAGAAAATCATATTTCAACCTGGCCAAGGGTCTAGAAGACATATTTTGTTTCGTAGTTTGATCTATTTTTTCGGGATTGGAAAGAGTATCCTTGGAAGAATTAGGAGTAGTGTTTGTTGAAGGAGAAGATTGTTTAGGACTAGAGGCAGTGGGACAAGCGGGATTAGTGGTACTGGGGGTGTCATTCGTAATATTCTTACGGACGCTCCTAGTGGTTACAATGTTTTGTGAGACATGCACTTCTTCAACTTCGTCTTCATCTTCTCCAAAATATTTGTCCCAAAAATATTTTAACTATTTTTCTACATGCGCGTCAAATTCTTGGGGTAGTTCTTACTGTTCTTAACTTCCTTGTCCCTCATCAATGGTTTCAGTCATATTCTCTATTTCCCAGATTTGAATGGCCTAGAAAATATCCTCCATATTTATGCCTTCCATATGAGAAGGGGTAGTTTTGTTGTTTGGTGGAGTGTTATTATATTTCTTGGGGGAAAAATTAAAGAATCTTTTCTTATTGGAAGATCCCTCTCCACTACCCCTTTTCAGGTCATCCAGGTCGTTGGATAATTTTTTAATAATTCTGTGAAGAGATTCCATATCCATTAAATAAGAAGGTTTCTTATGTTCGCCAATCTTAGACATAGATATTTTACCTTTGCCGTTATTTTTAGATGGTTCTGGGTTGGAACTACCTTTTAAACTTAACATATTATTTTCAAATTTAAGGGCTTCTTGGAAATCTTCTTCTAGAGTGTATTTTTCATAATTTTTTACATGCATGGCCATGGACATGGGTAAACCAGAGGTGTAGAATTCAATAGTGATGTCTTCAACAGGTTTTGAGGCCCTTGGGATTCGTTTTAACAACATAAGGACTCATTGATTATAATCAGTAACTAATTATTTAGAATCCATTTAGAATCTTGAGAGTTCAATAACCTGGGTGGCTGGTGTTTTTCTTTCCCCGAATTTTCAGACGAAAGAGTTTTCAAAAGTTCTTCAGTTTGGAATGGAGGCTTCTTCTAGAGATAAATACCACGTCGATGCTTTTTCTTCAAAGTTAAGGGAAAAAAAAACATATTTGTGATGAATGCTTTGTAACCTGATAGCCAAGAGGAATTTCTTAACAGGCTTCTCGATTGAATCCTTTTTTTTCGAGATCAAATTTAGGTAGGAATTTCTCAGGGTGTCTAGGGATTTCATGTTGAATTCCTGGTACAATGACCACATCAAAAAAGAACCATGGATGGTAGGGGGGAGTATTTTCATTTTTGTTTTCTCCAACCATGTTCAGGGGATGATATATAATGATTTGATAGGAGTTATATTTGATTTCACTCTAAAATCCATCCATTTCTTCAAAATTTTCCTCAGACCCATTTCTGGGAGTGTGAGTGGGAGAGTCAGAAGGTGAGGGTGTTCTATCTCCTGCCAAACCGATGACCATATTATACTCAATATTAAATTCCAAAACATCGAGGAAATCAGAGGTATATTTGGGGACGTGATATTCTTGATAGGATTTTGGGTAAAAAAAATAGGGATCCGTATGTCGAAGGTATTCCTTTCTCATGCACAGAGTAAACCAAGGGTATCTTTCTGGTTTTTTTGCTAAGTTGTCTAGTCAATGCGTATTTGTTTTGTTTGGTTGAGCGCCTTACTATGGATTTGATGTCCAATATAGTTAGGACACAAGGTTGAGGGGAAGAGAAAGATTTTTCGGGGAGAGAGGGAACATGATGATTACTTACTTGAGATGGAGTGTTAGCAATATACTCCGTAGGGAAGACATTATGTTCAGGTTTAACTTGATAGGAATCACTTGTCATGGAAATTCTTACTTGCGGGGAAGAAATTAAAGAATCAAAATTTTTGTTTGTGTCCATTCAATTATGTGGTCCTCCTTCTAGATCCATTTATGTTAATGAGACCATTATGACCCACTCAATTAGATAAGGGAAAATGATTTGTGGCAGGTCCAAATTAGACCCACTCTCATTTTGGATAGCACTTCTGAATAGATTTTGGCCTGGTTACCAACTAACTAAGATACTAACTAAAATTTTAACTAAAATACTAACTAAATATGAATCTGATAACTGAAGGTTCTCAAATGAATTAAAAAAAAAGAAAAAGGAAAATATAAAAAATTAAATACTCCTAAGAACTAAATATCAATATATCATAGAAAATCCTCAGAAAAAGTACTTAATACCTTGAAAAAGAGAGAATTTTAGATAATAAACCTCTTCGAGGGGGCAACCTCCTTTTACCCCACTTAAATGTTCAAGTACAAGATGATTCAAAATGAAAATGTCTCCTTGGTATATATAGGAGACTAGGAGGTATAATTAC